>JAXCGZ010000563.1:5000-45000 GCA_037179515.1 Halocaridina rubra | reverse complement strand
TATATATATATATATATATATATATATATATATATATATATGTATATATATATATATATATATATATATATATATATATATATAACATTTATTCACGAAATAGAGTTTTGTGACTAACAAGAGACCGTATTCTATCTCTGTGTTTGCTATCTTATTTTTAATCTGTTTGTATCATCATTCTCTGCAGTTCATCTTAAAAAGCTTCGTTTTAAAGGTTAAGGGATACAAGGACAGAAAAAGAGGAAAGCTACAATTTTCCAAAATCATACAAGGAAAACTAGCATGGTAAAATTCACTCATATTTCGTGAATAAATGTTATTTGCATAAAAAGTATCTAAGCTGAATTTGAAATTTTGGAAAATTGTTTCTTTCCTCTTTTTCTGTGCTTGTATTACGTTAAAAACATCTGCAATGATTGTTTCTCAGACATAATATTCTCTTGTTTGTCACTAAAATCCTGTTGTGAGAGAGAGAGAGAGAGAGAGAGAGCGCTCCATGTTGATATTTCATAATCCTCTGTGACTGGCCCCAAGCCAGAATACAAATAAAAAAAATGAACACGAATAATAATAAAATAAAAAATCCTAGATCAATATATGAAATTGTAGGACCTTCAAGAATCCGCCCAGATGATGTCTGTCTACTCTGAGAATCCTTCATTTTAAAGGTCCTTGCATAAGCTACACCCCGGAACCAATGGATCGCAAGTTCTGTAGCGATTCCGGCGATATTTATCAGTTTTCAGGGAAAGTATGTTACGATTAATCACTGCAAGTAACGATGCAGGCGATAGTTTTGAGGCTTGGAGCTTCTAGAAAAGCTTCATTACCTAGTGCAAGTAACGATACTGACAATACTAGCAGTATCTATGAGAAAGTGCAGTATTTTCCTATTTCCTGCTGAAAAAAAAGGAAGGCGACATTTTTATGCTTTTGATAAAGTTTAATCTTATTACGTAATGTTAATAACGATGCAAGCCATACTTTATAGCTCTTAGGAAAGTATATTCCCTTACCAGTAACGATATCCTCCGAGATGGAGTATTGGTTTTTGTTGGTCCATTATATTTCCAATCTCTTTAAAATATTAATCGACCATTGACCCCATATATTGATAGCCTACTCGCTGAGCCTACTGAGTTATGGGTGCTATTAAAGTATGTGGTTTGTCTCACTTAAGTCTATTAGGTTGGGTTAGTTAGGTTAGGTTAAGGTACAATAAACAACAGATAGTGAGGTAGATCTCATACTTAAAACACTAAGTTAATGAATAATTTTCAGGAGAAACAAAGGTTTTCATTCTTCGAGTGCAGCTGTTTTGAATTTCTCAACATTGTTCATGCAGTATGTGTGTTGGAGAATGATTAGGCTGTGTTAGTGCAGCTATTTCCATATTAGAATATCTTTTCATGAATTATGTGAGAGAGAGAGATGAGGCTATGTTAGCACAGCTATTTCCATTTCATATCCTTTCTTTAGATTGTGTGTGTGTGTGTGTGTGTGTGTGTGTGTGTGTGTGTGTGAGAGAGAGAGAGAGAGAGAGAGAGAGAGAGAGAAGGCTAATTAGTAGGCCTACAGCTATTTTCATTTCATGACATCTAATCACACATGTGTGGGAGAGAGATGAGTCTGTCTTAGTACAGCTATTTTTATATAGTAGTTACTGTTCATATGTGTAAGTGCGAGAGATGAGGCTGTGTTGGTACAGCTATTGTCATTTTATAACCTCTATTCATGTAATGTGTGAGACAGAGATGAGGCTTTGTGTTATTACTGCTATTGCCATTTCATAAACTCGGTCCATATAATGTTTTGGGAGAGATGAGGCTATTAGTTCAGCTATTTCCATTTCATAACCTCTTCATATGTGTGTGTGAGAGAGAGAGAGGATGTTGAGCGTTGAACAGCTGTTTTTATTGCATGATCTCTGTTTGTATGCGTGAGAGAAAGGCGGCTTTACTTTAGTACAGAGTTTTCCATTTCATATTCTGTTCATATGAGAGAGAGAGAGAGAGAGAGAGAGAGAGAGAGAGAGAGAGAGAGAGAGAGAGAGAGAGAGAGAGAGAGAGAGAGCAAACACACAAACAAACATTTATTTCCATTTTTGTACAATGGTTATTCTTATACACACTAAAAGTAACTTATAAGTAGATATATAATTGAACTAATAAGTAAGAGGGTAATACATACTGTTAAATTAAATAATGGTTTCCTAGAAAATAATACTGTAATAAAAATTTCAACAATAATGTTAATAATAAAGTAAAATTAACTTATAAGTAGACATGTAATTAAACTAATAAATAAGAGGGTAATACATATAGTTAAATTAAATGTAGCTTTCATAGAAAATAGTAATGCTGTAATAAAAATGTTAATAATGTTAATAATAAAGTAGTAATAATAACACTATATACAGTATTGTTATTATCGGCATCAATTCCATATTTGTTTTCATTACAATGAGAATAATTAGTTCTTAACGAGCAGCAACTATTTGTCCAAAAGAAAACTATATAGTTTGCCTTTGAAAGCTGTGAAGGAGGATGCATTTTTAAGATGCTCTGGAATATTGTTCCAGAGTGTTGAAAGTGATCATCTTTGAACCTGCTTCTGTGTTTGTTCTGTGAATAAAGAGCTCACTGCTCTGTCTAGTGTTGGTTCCCCTTATATCCCTGACAGTTTTTAAATCAAATAGCCAGCTAGGATAATGATGGTCCAAAATTTTGAATACAAAAACATAGATAGCATAAGCGACCTTATTTTCTGCCCGCAGCCACCCAAGTTTATTGAGAGCTGGTGTGATATGATCATATTTTCTTATTCCTCCCAGGGCAACTCGAGCTGCAAAATTAATAAGCTTCTGTAGTCTGTTTATCTGAGTCTTAGTGGTAGCCCCCCAAACAGTTGTGCAGTAATTAATGTGACTTAGGGCTAGAGATTCAACAACAGTTATTCGAGTGGTTTTCTCAAAATTTTCTTTTATACGTGATAGGTACATTAATGTTCCTGTAACCTTTTTGCGTACTTTGTCTAGGTGGGAATCAAACAACATGTAGTTATCAAAGTGAATTCCTAGGTTTGACTGTTTTGCTAGGTGTGATAATATTGTCGCAAAAATTAATTGTTGTGTTTTCTGGAATTTGTTCTATATGGAACCTTGAACCAATAAACATGCATTGTGTTTTACTTTCGTTAATTAACAGCCCAATTTCTTGAAAATAGGTTTTAATTTTTGACAGTGTTTTCTGCTCTTAAAGTTAGCTCTGGGAGATTATTAATATCACCACTAAGGAGTAGTTGAGTGCCATCTGCATATTGTACGACTAGACAGTCAGAAATGAAAGAAGATAGATAATTTACGTAGATGGAGAAGAGGATAGGACCAAGTACTGATCCCTGTGGAAAACCAAATGATACATTTTTTGGCATAGGGATAATGTTGTTAAGACGTATAGACTGTTTACCATTAGATAGATACTCACTACACCAGCTCGGATCAATATTTAGGTTAGTACATTTACTTAAAAGAATTTAATGGTTTACACTGCCGAAGGCTTTTGATAAGTCCAATAATACAAGCAGAGATATTTTTTTCATATCTATATTATTATAGATACTATTCGTAACGTTGAGCAGTGCAGTTTCCGTCGAGAGTTTCGGTCTGAAACCATGTTGGTTAATAGATAATAGTCTATTTGACTCTAAATATGACGTAAGTTGGCATTCAACAATTTTTCTAATATTTTAGAGAAAATGGCTAGCAGGGAAATGGGACGATAGTTTGTCACATTTTCTCTGTCCCCTTTCTATGCAGAGATATTACATGTGATATTTTCCAAGAGTCAGGAAACTTTTTAGTAACAATGGAAGTGTTCATAATAGTTAGAATGAAAGATACAATTACGGGTAGAGCGTCTTTGATGAACTGAAATGGTATACCATCTGGACCATGAGAGCCAGGGTTTCTTAGTCTCTTTATGGTAAGAATTAGGGCAGCACAATCGATAGGATTTATCTTGAAGTACTCTCTTGTGTTTACATTGGAAGAATTGTCATTTAAGCAATTACCCATATTCACTGAGTTGATGTTTTCTTGTGTTTTCTCGTAGGTATTTTGGCCAACGTTAGCAAAATAGTTATTAAAGTTTTCCGCTTTGTCTTTCAACTCCATAATATTTTCATATCTTTCTGAGGTACTCTTTTCATTTGGTATCATGCTTCTTATCACTTTCCATGTTGAGAGAGAGAGAGAGAGAGAGAGAGAGAGAGAGAGAGCTATGTGCTAGAATGCTAGAACAGCTATTTCTATTTTATAACCTCTCCCTGTATTTTGGGGAGAGAGATGAGGCTGTGTTGCTATGCCTCGTGTATAACCATATCCTCTCGAGATAAAAGTCCGTCTTCTTTATCCGGTTTTCGACGGGGTAGTCTCTACGAGACATTTAGTCATATTTGATAGCTCTTGTATAAACAACCATGTTTAGTTTATTACTTCTAGTAATAATAGTTGTTAATAGCGGATTGTAGTAGTAATAATAGTAGCAGTAGTTGTAATAGTAGTAGTAAGTACTGGTAATACTAATAGTATGCATTGCTACTAGTACTAGTAAACAGTCTTGTGTATTACTGGTTAGTAATAGTAGTAGTTAACAGCTAGTAGTAGTAGTAGCAACCTCATCTCTCTCCCATGCAAAATTTAGCAGCTGTATGGTTATATGTACTGCTAATAGTATTAGTAAACAGATCTTAGTTGTTTTATTTGTCAGTAACTGTGGTAGTTATTTTGTAATTATATTACTGTTTGTTTTATTCTTTGTCACTAACTGTGGTAGTTATTTTGTAATTATATTACTGTTTGTTTTATTCTTTGTCACTAACTGTGGTAGTTATTTTGTAATTATATTACTGTTTGTTTTATTCTTTGTCACTAACTGTGGTAGTTATTTTGTAATCATATTACTGTTAAACAGATGGTAGTGGTAGAAGTAGTATGTGCTGTTAGTAGCATTGGTAAACAGTCTTTTCTTTTTATTAATAGTAGTAGTAGTTAAATGGTATTAGTAGTAGAAGAAGTGATAGTAGTTGTAGTAAAATTAGTAGCAGTAGAAGTGATAGTAGAGGTAGTGTTTTGTTAGTAGGATTAGTAAACAGTCTTCTTTATATTCTTACTTGTCATTAATAGTATTAACAGCTAGTAGTAGTAGTAGTAGCAGCAGTAAGAACTGGTGGTAATCAATCAATCACCTTTACATTATATGAACATATATAAAAAAAATCAAGAGATAAATTCTTAAGTAAAAACTTAAATGAGTTACAGTATATGTATCCTAACTGAGATTTATAACGGTGCTGCCATATTTATCAAAATAATCTAATAAGTGTAATTTGTCTAATTTTACAGCGTTTCCTGTAAAAATATATCCTATAAAACAAACTTTATTTCCATTTCAATACAATGGGTATTCGTCAGCCAGGGCAAGCCCCAACCCCCCACTGTGGTGTCCAACCACAGCAGTTCCTGCCAGTAAACAGTTTAAACTCTCGGTCTTGGACGGGAACCGATCTTTCGACCTCGTGAATGCGAAGCCAGCGCGTTACCACTGTACTAGCCAGCAGGCTGATAAGCTAATTGTAAACTCTCTTAACTAGATCAATATTATTACGAAGAGATCAAGAGTTATATGAACATATAATAACTCTGTCCATACAAAATACTAACAGGATTCGGATTCGGATTCGGTTTCACGTCACGAACTCCCTTTTCTACTAAGGGCTAGGACGGTTGCCTTCTTACGAAGGACTTGTTTTGGCAGATGCAATCGTTACCCTGAGTGTATGCCCTTACTAACCTCAGTCCTTACAAAATACTAACAGAAAAAATAATAAAAAGTAAACTCACTACAGAATGTATATCCACAGTTATGTAGTCACCGTGGCTCAAGCAGTATCGTCCGCGACTTTGAGGCGTCAGGTCGAGGGTTCGCGCCCCGCCACGGTCTGAGGTTAGCAAGGGCATTCAGTCAGGGTAACGATTAATCTGCCAAAAAAAGTCCTTCGCAAGAAGGTGGACGTTCTAGCCCTTGGTTGAAAAGGGAGTCAGTGACGTAAAACACGCTTTTAGTGTATATCCACAGTTAATTATTATTCAGCTTTATGCTTTTATGTCTAGATCTGTCCTAAAACTTATCTACTTGGTTGAATAATATTTCTCCCTCATTTAGCTTAACTGTATTCTTTAAGAAAAAAAGAGAAAAATTTAATGTGTAGTGTGAGTGCTGGCTGTATAGCAATACCAAAGTTATATTCAATGTACTTGGTGATTCATTCAGCGGATACATCATTGTCGACTCTACCAATAAGAGAGTATCCACAAATTTCGCAGCTGCCTTGAAGATACCATCCTCCCTGTCACTTTTTTTTTGTTAGTAGTTGTGGTAGTAGTAGTAGTAGTAACAGTATTAGTAGTAATAGTAGTACGTATTTTTTCTCGAACTAAAAGAAAATTGCATTCCTATATAATGGAACACAAGAAAATTATTCTCTCTCTCTCTCTCTCTCTCTCTCTCTCTCTCTCTCTCTCTCTCTCTCTCTCTCTTTCTCTCTTTCTCTCTCTCTCTCTCTCTCTTTCTCTCTCTCTCTCTCTCTCTCTTTCTCTCTCTCTTTCTCTTTCTCTCTCTCTTTCTCTCTCTCTCTCTCTCTCTCTCTCTCTCTCTCTCTCTCTCTCTCTCTCTCTCTCTCTCTCTCTCTCTCTCTCTCTCTCTCTCTCTCTCTCTCTCTCTCTCTCTCTCTCTCTCGCAATTACTTAAACATGCTGATCTTCATAATGATGTTTCCTAATGTCTTACAAAATCTATACTTAGAATTTTTGTCTTCTGGGAAATAACCTTTTGTTATTATTCGTCCTGTGTATTTTGAAAGACTCTCTGTGTGAATGACGTAAATACAATTTCCTTTTGAAAATCGTCATGAAATGTTTCACCTAAAAATTACATTACTCGGTTAATTACTAAGTATTTGACCTATAAAAAAATTACCTAAATTTCTCATTCTGTAGTCAAGTGCCTTACCCCCCAAAACTACCTTAATTTAGGGATCATTTGCCATGTGCTTTACCTAACGTTACTGTAATTATCTGTTCAATCTTTAAGTATCTTACCCAAGATAATTACCTTATTTTCCATCTGGCAGTTATTTTCTTTTCTTTCTTTTCAGATAGCTGGTGATTCGGGGAAAATACCAGACTTTACTTTGTAATACGGGAACGCCCCCATGTCCTTTCAGGAGTGTAAGTGTTGTGCTGTTAAATTTGTCACACTTGAAATGTTATTCATTTGGACTTAAT
Source organism: Halocaridina rubra (assembly GCA_037179515.1). Classification (NCBI taxonomy): domain Eukaryota; kingdom Metazoa; phylum Arthropoda; class Malacostraca; order Decapoda; family Atyidae; genus Halocaridina; species Halocaridina rubra. The sequence continues at coordinate 37,655 of JAXCGZ010000563.1, read as the reverse complement.
ACGGGAAAGTGCTGTGATTTCAGATATGTAATGCAGAAAAATACTGTTTCCTGACTTGTAATATGGAAAAATGCTGTGCTATCAAATATTTGATACGGATAAGTACTGCTAATATGCTGTGCTTTCAGGCATGCAATATAAGAAAATGCTGTGATGCCTGACTTGTAAAACTGGAATGCCCTGTCTTGTATGATTTGTAATACGGAAATGTACTGTTATTTGCTTTGTAATTGGGAAAAGTACAAAGCTTGATATGTAATAGGCAAAGAGGCTGTGCTGTTTGACTTGTAATACTGAAAAAATACTGTGGTTTCAGTAATGTAAGCGAAAAAGTGCAATGCTGTGTGACGTGTAATATGGAAATGTGTTGTGCTATCAGTGTTAAGAAGGGAAATTGAAGTGATTATGCCTATGTAATGCAAATAAATACTGTTTTGTGTTGACTTACAATTCGGGATATTGTTGTAATTTTACTTTTAATACGGACAAAATGCCGTGTTCCCTGACAGGTATTACGAGAAGGCGTTGTACTTTTTGGCATGTAATACGGAAAAGTGTTGTGCTTTCAGACATGTAATACGAAAGAGTGCTTTGCATTTAGACTTAAAACGGAAAGTACTGTGCATTAAGGCATGTAATTCGGGAGAGTACTGTGCTTTCATTAACAGTAATACTGGAAGAGTTCTGTTCTCTCGTACTCCTTACACGAAAAGCTATTGTTCTTGAAGACATAAGACTTAAAATCACTTCACTTATTCAAAACTATTTTCACAATTAGTGAGTGTAACCACGCGAAGATTAGACAAGAAACCAATAGTTTACGTATTTTGAAGGGGAAGAGGGTTAGGATTCTGCCTTGGGGCCTGACAGCCGCAGCTGGTTTACGTCCACTGCTGCATCTCATGGCAACCCCTAAGGGTCCACACCTTCCCTTCCAAGTACACTGTGCTAGTAGGTGTGAGAATTCCCTTAGGCCCGCGTCACCTAATTAAAGCTAAATAAAAAGTAAATAACTTCTCCTACACCCACCCTTCTCAGTTTACTATGCTAGTTAGTGTGAGAAATATTTTTGGCCCATGTCATCTTACTAAAACTAATTAAAGTTGTAACTATTATATAAGTGTAGTACTGCTCGCTAGACTCTGCTAATCAAATTTTTGGATAGATGTAATTATATTATTTGAGTTAAACATGATTAATTAAGTCGCTTAGGGCATGTTCATTGAACTTTGGTACACATTCGTCCACTGAACTGCCACACACTCGTCGTCTGAACTTAAAACCAAATTGTGAATGTTTTGTTTTTAGAACCAAGAAATTGGAAAATGGGACCTTGATATTCGGACATTAATGAGAAGATATTATTTATTTGTAATCCAAATTTAGATGATGTTAAATAACTCTATTACCAAATAGTTTTTGGTACCAAAGTTGTACTTTATTAAAGTGCCGAATCTGTAATCCATTCATGTCCAAGACTCGAAATTGGAAAATGAAAATATATAAGTTTCAATGCTTTTGCCCTACTTACCAGAATGATAAGTGCCATAGAAAATGATTTTTCAGTTTTACAAAATATATAATTAGTACAACCTTCAATAATAGAAGAATAAGAAAACAATATTTTTAATTGTAAAGTAAGTTGCGATGCCATTTGAAGCCTAAAAAGTAATTATGCACCTACACTTGACCTATTTCATTAAATTAATCTAAAAATATGGCGAAAAACGATACTTTTTCCAAACACTTTAGGATGCCCCGATCCGCTCCTGAAGGCGATTACGATAATGATCCTTACATCTACAGCGATAAATACGGATGTTGGGTCTTTCGAAATGTATCTTCTAATAGCACAGATCCATCTTCAAAGTATTGTTACTATGGTGATGCGATTGTGGTAATCTTATCTATTTTCCTGGTGTTGTCGATGGTGTTGGCCCTTGTAGGGAACATCATGGTTATATTAACCATCGCCAGGCATCGTGGCATGCGCACCAGAACTAACCTACTCTTGGCTAACCTAGCCATAGCGGATATCCTGGTCGCTATCCTGGATATTCCCATCGCTCTGATCACCGTGATCAAAGGAAACTGGATCTTCCCTCATGCATTTTGCGATTTCAATGGATTCACCGTGGGTCTGGGCCTCATGTTATCCGTACATACGCTAATGTGGATAAGGTGAGTTTATTTAATGTATATTTGACGCATATATTTTGCGTATTAGTATGGCACCATCTGGTCAGGTATACTCTGCTTTGGGAACTTAGCAGAATGAGGTGGAATGGAGGTTTGGAGGAAATAGTGTATTGCTTATCGTTACCTTTGTTTGCAATCAAGATAAGAGCCACCTCTCAATATCTGTTGCTTATGAATGATAATCAGCGCTGATAAAAATCTCATTTTGGCCCTCTTTACACATCTTGCTTTGGCACTTCAGATAAAGATGTTTAGATAAGTTGATTGAAAGATAAAATTACTAGTTGTTAAAAAAATCTATATAAAAAGTATTTAGCATTATTTGTGTGTGTGTATATATATATATATATATATATATATATATATATATATATATATATATATATATATATATATATATATATATATATATATATATATATATATATATATATATATATATATATATATATATTAGTGTTTGTGTAGTAACTATTACATTCACTTGTATGTGGGTTAGGTTGGTTATGGTGTCCGGTGTGAGTGCTATGCCTCTAATAAAGTAGAAATTTCTGACCACGATAAACACAATTGCATTCGTATTCGTATTCATGCAATCCGGACTGCATAACTGATGGGTCCCAGACCATAGACTTTAATTTATATAAATTAAATAATATTAAACCATTTTTAATTTTCGTGGTAAGATGTCAAAGTCTATACCTTCAAATTTGCTTTTTTAATGTATCAGTATTTGCAATATAGGCTCTTGTTATCCTACTCTGCCTCCTTTAGCACTTGTTGATAAACGGATGATGTAGTGTATATAAACATCGGATAAATTTGATCTTAACTGGCCTAAACTTTGAACTTCTCATTATTTCTGGCTCTTTTGTAAGGGCGGATATTGCATACTTAGATATAAACTAACATTTTTTGATGATTGAGCAAGGCCACGTGTTTGAAGTGGGTTATTATTATTATTATTATTATTATTATTATTATTATTATTATTATTATTCACTTTATAGACTCAAACTATCGCTTAGAATACTGCTCACACATCTGGGGTAATTCTTCATATACTTATCTTCTTGATAGGGTTGAATCTAAGGCAGTCAGACTCATTAATGATCCTTCTCTTACTTCTAATCTGGATTCTCTCTCTCTTCGCCTTAAGGTTTCATCCCTCTTTCTTTTCTATCCCTACTACTTCCATTGCTGCTCTGATGAGTTGGCGTGTTGCATCCTTCCCTCACTACTGAGGCCGCGTAACACTCGCCAAGCGGCCTCATCTCACTGGTACTGTGTGGATATTTGTAGCTCGCGGATTGGTCGGTGCAGCGACTGCTTCTTCCCATCTACCTCCAGACTCTGGAACTCTCTTCCTCCTGTCTTTCCTAATTCTTATGACCTATCTTTCTTCAAAAAGCAGATCTATCGTCATCTCAGGGCCTAATCCTCCATAACAATAGGCCCTCTGTACTTTGACTATTTTTTTTTCTCTGTCATTTTCCTTTGTGTAACATTACCTCATCTCTGACTTGTCCTTAACCTTTTTATTTTCCTTTGTCTTGGTGTTTTCTCGTGGCAGGGTCTTTACTAGATGAGGGCAGTTTTTGCCTGTCCCGATGTCACACTCATAAAAAAAATAAACTGGGACAGGTGGGTGTGGGGGTTTACCATGAGATGAAGCGGTGGAGGTAAATGAACTGCTGTTGTCTGTCCCCCCCACTTACCCAGTGGGTGACACAAGGAGGTTGGTGGGGTGATTGTAGAATCCCTTTATGACCAAGGAGCTGAGAAGAGTGATCAAGGAATATTTGCTTCTAGTGAACGTGTGCTCTGACTTGGCCATCCCCTCACAAGGGATTATGGCTATTGCATGTGTATGTATGTAAATTTATACTTTTGAGTCAAAGATGCAATCGCGTTATTGATCTTGTATGTTGTATATCCCCTTCTCAGAGTCAGTACAATAACTTCTATCACTACCAGTCCATGTAGTCAATTCAGGTGACTCAGTGAGTACATAGCAGATGTTTGGAGTCTAAAGTAGAACTGTATGTTGACTAGCTCATTCCGTAGTAATTGCAGATACTCTCTCTCTCTCTCTCTCTCTCTCTCTCTCCTCTCTCTCTCTCTCTCTCTCTCTCTCTCTCTCTCTCTCTCTCTCAACACCCAATTCCCTTTTCTTCTGAAATCCTGGTGGATCTGGCGAAGAAATATGCTATGCGACCCTCCCACGTGGAGTCGAACTCGGGGATTTCTGGTTAGGAGCTAAACGCATTCCCACTGAGCCACCAATCTTTAATTTTGTTTTGTGAGTTTGTGAAGGAATTTTTTTTAATATGAAATTATTTCTGAGTCAAACAAATACACTGCAGCCTTTGTGTGAAACATTCTACTTAGGGGAGGAAATTCGTTGTGTATTATTATTACTATTATTATTATTATTATTATTATTATTATTATTATTATTATTATTATTGGATCAACTGAAGAATTTCCCCCCAGACCCACCCAGGGGGGAGATTCTTCAGTTGATCTGAGTTGTGGGGGGGGGAAATTCTTCAATATTGTCTGTCTGTTTAGGTTAGGTTGGGTTAGGTCTTTATTTCGTAATTGAAATTCATCCATCCATCCATATATTCCAAGGTAGATAAACAGACAGACCTAACCTAACATAACACATCCCTTCAGCCCTTCCCAACTGACATGTCACAACACTCCCCATCTCTAGTTTCTCTCTGAAATTGTTACGCCTGGCACTCTGGCGGGAGATTCTTTAATTGATCTCAGTGGGGGGATTCTTCAGTTGATCATTATTATTATTATTATTCTTATTATTATTATTATATAATTATTATTATTATTATGGATTTTTTTTAGGAATATTACTGGTATCGTAATTCCTGTTAATATAGGCGTCAGATGAAAGCCCTCAGAGATAAAAGATTGGGCGGTAAGGCTCTTGCCCTCCAAACATCCACCAGAAGTTAAGTGATTGATGATGGACAGGTTATTTATATAATAAAGTCCTCCTTCATCTTGTTTATTGATATGGCCACCCTGCTTTCGTCTGCAGGAAGTGGCATTAATTATTATTATTATCACCATTATTATTATTATTATTATTATGTATATGTATATGTTATGTACAATATCCCTTTTTTATGTATATTACTCCCTGTCTTTTCCTGGTTCGATCGATAAAAAAGTTCAGGTGCTGATATCGCCGAAGGAAATGATCATATACCTTAAGACTTTCTCTCAAATGAAAGTAAATTATGTTCTTTAAAACTCACAGTTATGGTGTAATTTGGAGGGTAGTGGCGTTTATCATGTAAAACTACAGCATTTGGCAATATGCCAATAACTGTACATGGGGGGGATATGTGTACACAGGCACTCCCTCTGATGTACAGTGTCATACTTTGCATTGTATATTTTGCAAGATTTGTAGATTTTAATTATTAATATGATTTTGATAATTTTCCAAATGCAATATTTATAAATTGGAAATTCAATGTTTTGTAAAGATAAATTTAGAAAAAAGTCTGTTTTTAGTATAAGTAAAAAGAGTGAAAGCTCTAGGGTATTTTAATACGCAGTATTGCCATACTAAAACATAACTGTTGTTAACAGGTATGGCAATATAATAATGCCACAAACACTTCATAGTATAACAGAGCTGGAGGAGAGAGAGAGAGAGGGAGAGCCCAGCATTTCATTCATATACAAAGACCATAAGCTACCTTGCTCCGCCCCATTTTGTCAACTTTTATGGCACGCAGGGGAACAAGAAGGCGATGTTCTCTTTCCCTACGCCAGGGGAAGAAAGATTAAAAATAAAGAAGAGAAAATAAGTACAGTTGGAGGATTGTCGCCCCGTTTTCGTTCATGACTTATGAAGCAAGAAAATAAGAATAAATATACCGCGGTAGCGCAGTGGTTAGATGGTTCGACTCAGAATATGACAAACCCGTGTTCGATCCCACCGCGGGGTGTTAGGAATGGTATCCAGCTTAATCTCCTACTTACAGCTCCATTCTGATTGTGTCCATCCCCATTCAAATGGAGACTTAATTGTTATACATAAAACCGGAAAAAAAATAATCCTACAACTGGAGGTCTCTTTTAGACTTGAATAGGATTGGCCAGAACTGGTCGCAAGTTCAAGTCTTTTATCAGTGACGGTTCATTTCCTCTGACTAAATGTACACGGAGTATTCTGGCGTATTCGTTACACATCTCTGACTCTCCCTTTCATCTGACAAGTCACAATACTCCCATCTATGTTTCTCTTTGCTTTCCTTCTCATCACATTCTGTTATTTATGCCTTTTCCCTAAGCTGCTACTCTTTTTCATTTGACAAGTCACAATACTCCCATCTATGTTTCTCTTTGCTTTCCTTCTCATCACATTCTGTTATTTATGCTTTTTCCCTAAGCTGCTATTTTTCATCTGACAAGTCACAATACTCCCAGCTGTGTTTCTCTTTGCTCTCCTCATCACATACTGTTATTTATACCTTTTTCCTAAGCTGCTACTCTTTCTTGATTTCCTGTTGCCCGTCCCCGATGTTGGCACTTTTCTTTTCTCGTCCCGGTACCACACTCATTAAAGGATATTTTACGGCTGTTTAAATATCACGTAAACGTTTCATAAAGGATATTTTCCAGCTGTTTAAATATCACGTAAACGTTTCATAAAGGATATTTTACAGCTGTTTAAATATCACGTAAACGTTTCATAAAGGATATTTTTCAGCTGTTTAATTATCACGTAAACGTTTCATAAAGGATATTTTACAGCTGTTTAAATATCACGTAAACGTTTCATAAAGGATATTTTACAGCTGTTTAAATATAACTTAAACGTTTCATAAAGGATATTTTCCAGCTGTTTAAATATCACGTAAACGTTTCATAAAGGATATTTTACAGCTGTTTAAATATCACGTAAACGTTTCATAAAGGATATTTTACAGCTGTTTAAATATCACGTAAACGTTTCATAAAGGATATTTTCCGGCTGTTTAAATATCACGTAAACGTTTCATAAACGAGTCGTAATTTGCAAAATCACTCCAAATTTTATCACAACTCAAAATCAAATCAAAACATTTATTTCCATTTTGTACAATGGTTATTCAACATTAATAGTAACTTATAAGTAGACATGTAATTAAACTAATAAATAAGAGGGTTAGACATATAGTTAAATTAAATGTAGCTTTCATAGAAAATAATAATGCTGTAATAAAAATGTTAACAATAATGTTAATAATAAAGTAGTAAGTATGCCACTAGATACAGGATCGTTATTATCGGCATCATTTCCATATTTGTTTCCTTACAATGAGAATAATTAGTTCTTAATGAGCAGCAAATATTTGTCCAAAAGAAAACTATATAGTTTGCCTTTGAAAGCTGTGAAAGAGGATGCATTTTTAAGATGCTCTGGAATATTATTCCAGAGTGTTGGCCCTTTGATAGTGATCATCTTTGAACCTGCTTCTGTGTTTGTTCTGTGAATAAAGAGCTCACTGCTCTGTCTTGTGTTGGTTCCCCTTATATCCCTGACTGTTTTTAAATCAAATAGCCAGCTAGGATAATGATGGTCCAAAATTTTGAATACAAAAACATAAATAGCATAAGCGACCTTATTTTCTGCCCGCAGCCACCGAAGTTTATTGAGAGCTGGTGTGATGTGGTCATATTTTCTTATTCCTCCCAGGGCAACTCGAGCTGCAAAATTAATAAGCTTCTGTATTCTGTTTATCTGAGTCTTAGTGGTAGATCCCCAAACAGTTGTGCAGTAATTAATGTGACTTAGGGCTAGAGATTCAACAACAGTTATTCGAGTGGTAGTCTCAAAATTGTCTTTTATACGTGATAAGTACATTAATGTTCCTGTAACCTTTTTGCATACTTTATCTATGTGGGAATCAAACAACATGTGGTTATCAAAGTGAATTCCTAGGTTTTTGACTGTTTTGCTAGGTGTGATAATATTGTCGCAAAAATTAATTGTTGTGTTTTCTGGAATTTGTGCTATGTGGAACCTTGAACCAATAAATATGCACTGTGTTTTACTTTCGTTAATTAACAGCCCAATTTCTTGGAAATAGGTTTTAATTTTTGACAGAGTGTTTTCTGCTCTTAAAGTTAGCTCTGGGAGGTTATTAATATCACCACTAAGGAGTAGTTGAGTGTCATCTGCATATTGTACGACTAGACAGTCAGAAATGAAAGAAGATAGATCATTTACGTAAATGGAGAAGAGGATAGGACCAAGTACTGATCCCTGTGGAACACCAAATGATACATCTTTTGGCACAGAGATAATGTTGTTAAGACGTATGGACTGTTTACGATTAGATAGATAGTCGCTAAACCAGCTTGGATCAATATTTAAGTTAATACATTTACTTAAAAGAATTTCATGGTTTACACTGTCGAAGGCTTTTGATAAGTCTAACAAAATTAGTATAGATATTTTTTTCATATCTATATTATTATATATACTATTCGTAACTTTAAGCAGTGCAGTTTCCGTCGAGAGTTTTGGTCTGAAACCATGTTGGCTAATCGTTAGTAGTCACTTCAACTTGCTATATATAATATATTTTTTATTTTTTCTAGCTTAAAAGGAATAAGTAAATTTGTATATGTATCTACAAAGGAATGAGCAAATCTCTATGTATATTCAAAAGAATAAGTATATCTGTATATGTATTTACAAAGGAATAAACTAATCTGTATATGCATCTACGAAGGAATATGCAAATATGTATGTATATGTAAGGAAATAAGCAAATCTCGTATGTATGTTTAAAGGCATAAGCAAGTCTGCATACATATAGGGAAAATCTTAAATGTTTACACGCACACAGATACACATAATGGGGGGGGGGAGATAGATAGATAGAGAGAGAGAGAGAGAGTGAGGCAGACTTTTAAATTTTCAAAGTATATATATTTTTTAAATTCTATTAGTGGTTAATGTAAATGTCATAGAATTCAGAATGTCATGAGTTCGGCTGCCCAAGGTAACTTCTACAGCTTCTCTTTGCCAGAGCCACTTGTAGGAAATGGGAGAGGGTAGTGGTGTCCTCGTGTTTTAATGTATGTCAGATTAGCATAGAATTCTCGACTCGGAAGGTGACGGACGTTCGAACCCACGGCGGGGCGACAGGAAGGGCATCCAGCCTTAATATCCCAGCTAAAATCCGTCTGTCTACCCCCAAATGGAGACTATAAATAAAAAACACACTTTCATTCATAATCAGATAAGACCTTTCGCTTATGCTACACTGATAAGTTGCAAGGCACTGATAAGGTTGTTTGAGGAATGGATAAGTAGAATTGCTACACTGATAAGTTGCAAGGCACTGATAAGGTTGTTTGAGGTACGGATAAACAGAATTGCCATAATTGAAAAATTTACTTCTCAGTCACGCTCGGTCTGTCCGTGCGTGCTCATCACGGTTTTTATCTCTCGCTAAATTTCGTTTAAGGACATCGGTAGGAATGTATGGTATACGCAAGGCAAGTTAGGATAAACTTGAATTAGCATTCAAGTGGAGAAATTTCCAGGTTGAAATACTAGACACGGCTATGCGTTCTATAATCCTGGAATTTTATCATGTAGTCTATACGTGTTTTTTTTTTGTGTCATGTGTTCGTATATTCATTGCTACTTTTTAAGTAAAAATTTATTTAATGTGGCCATTAGTTTTATATTTTGACTTTAATAAGAATAGTATTCAATAATAATAATAATAATATAGATAATAATAATATGATAATGATAATAATAATAATAATATAGTTAATAATAATAATAATAATAATAATATAATGATAATAATAAAAAAGATAATAATCTACCTGAGGTCTAAAGGTTTCTTGGGTGATGAGGTATGGGACAGGAACAAATGGAGAAAACTGGCCAGAAACATCGACCCCACATAAAAATGGGAATAGATGTAGACGAAGAAGAATATCGATAATAATAATATAATAATAATAATAATAGTAATAATATATACATACATACATATACCTTGGCTGTTTCCCCCTTTAATTGGGGGGTAGCCGACATCAAGAAAGGAAAACAAATAGGGGGGTTACTTTGCTCTATGGGCAATGACGAGGGAGCTAGCGACCGTTCAGATGGCACTGCTGGAGTGCCACAGCCCATCCTCCCGGCTCTTCCACAACCTGTGTCGCTTCACAACTGCCAGCTCCTCCTACTGCCCCTACCACAGGGCTATCTCTGTAAGATGCAGCCCCGTGGTAACAGCAGATGCCCATCAGAGCCACGTCACAATCGCTCACCACTCATTCCTATTCCTAGCACGCTCGCTTGCTTCCCTCACATTCATCCTCCTACCATTCAGGGCTCTCCTTACTCCATCCATCCATCCAACCCTAGGCCTCCCTCTAGCATTTCTCCCATCAACTCTCGCATTCATCACCTTTTTCAACAGGCATTCATCATCCATCCTCTCCATATGTCCAAACCATCTCAGGACATTCATATCTACTCTGGCTGCAATTTCTCTCCTCACACCCGTTCTTGCTCTCACCACTTCATTCCTAACCCTATCCAAACGAGATACACCAATCATACTCCTCAGGCATTTCATCTCAAACACATTTAGTTTCCGTCTCTCACTTACTTGCATACCCCATAACTCTGATCCATACATCACAGTTGGCACAACCACTTTCTCATACAAAACTTTATTAACATTCCTTTCCAACCCTCTATTCTTCATCACTCCTTTCAATGCACCCAACACTTTACATCCTTCATTCACTCTGTGACACACATCTGCTTCCACTCCACCATTTGCAGCTATAACCGAGCCTAAATACTTAAACTGATTAACCTCCTCAAGTGTCTCTCCATTCAACATAACATTCAATCCAGCACCATCCTCATTTCTTGTACACCTCATAACCTTACTCTTTCCCACATTCACTCGCAGCTTCCTTCTCTCACACACCATTCCAAATTCTGACACTAACTGACACAGCTTTTCCTCTGAATCTGCCACCACCACAGTATCATCTGCAAACAGCAACTGATTCAGCTCCCACTCGTTATCATCCCCATCTACCATTCTCAAACCTTGACCACGCACTCGCTCATTCACCTCTCTTACAACTCCATCAATATACAAATTGAACAGCCATGGTGACATCACACATCCCTGTCTCAGTCCCACACTCACTGGAAACCACTCACTAACTTCATTCCCTACCCTAACACAAGCTCTACTACCCTCATACAAACTCTTCACTGCATGCAACAATTTACCATTGATTCCATATAATCTCAAAACATTCCACATAGCCTCTCTATCAACTCTATCATATGCTTTCTCCAGATCCAAAAATGCAAAATACACATCCTTACCCTTTGCTAAATATTTCTCACATAACTGCCTAACTATAAAAATCTGATCTATACAACCTCTACCTCTCCTAAAACCATTCTGCACTTCCGCGATCACATATTCTGTCTTATCCCTAATCCTATTAACCAGTATCCTACCATACACTTTTCCTACCACACTTAACAAACTTATACCCCTAAAATTACTGCATTCATACATATCTCCCTTACCTTTGTATAGGGGCACTATACAGGCAATCACCCAATCCACTGGCACCAATGACAACATAAAGCATATATTAAACACTCTCACTAACCATTCCAATGCAGTCACACCCCCTTCTTTCAACATCTCCGCTCTCACACCATCCATTCCAGGTGCTTTACCTGCTTCGCTTCATACAATGCCCTTTTCACCTCCTCTCTTGTAATCTCTCTCTCATTTTCATCTCCCATTACTGGCCCTTGAACCCCTCCCACTGCCACTATAGCTGCCTCTCTATCTTCCTCAACATTCAGCAAGCACTCAAAATATTCTGCCCATCTTTTCCTTGCATCGTTCCCTCTTAACATCTGTCCATTCACATCTTTCACTGTCTCTTCCATCCTCGATCCACCCTTCCTTGCTCTCTTCACTTCTTTCCAAAACTTCTTTTTATTCTCCTCATATGACCTACTAAAATCCTGTCCCCACCTAACATTTGCCAACCTCTTCTCTTCCTCTACCTTCCGCTTGGTTTCCACATTTTTCTCCCTATATCTTTCATACTTCTCCCTACTTTTACACTGCAGCCATTCCTCAAAAGCCCTCTTTTTCTCTTCCACCTTCATTTTCACCCCCTTCATTCCACCACTCGCTGCCCCTCCTCATGCCACCTCCAACAAACCTCTTTCCACACATTACTTGCATGTCCCACAAAACATTCTTTCATCACCCCCCATTCCTCCCCTAACTCCCCAACTTCTCTTTCTTTCACCCTGTCATATGCCACTCTCAACCTGTCCTGAAATTCCTGTCTCTTCTCTGGCTTTTTCAACTCTTCCACCTTCACTATTTCCCTTCTACATCCCCCCACACTATTTCCCCACTCTTTTGCTACTACCACATTTGCTTCAATCAAAAAATGATCAGACATCCCGGCAGCCACACCCCTGAATGCATGTACATCTTTCACTCTACCAATCATGCTCTTTGCTACCAACACATAATCCATCAATGCTCTTTCTTTCACTCTTCCATTTGCCACTCTCATCCATGTATACTTATTTATTTACTTCTTCTTAAATAAACTATTACCTATCACCAACTCTTGCTCCACACACATATCTAACAGTCTCTCGCCGCTCTCATTCCCACCTGGTACCCCATACTTTCCTACAACACCTTCTATCTCTCCATCACCCACTCTGGCATTCAAGTCACCCAACACAACTACATAGTTCCTTCTACTCAGACCATCCACGCATCTAGTTAACTCATTCCAGAATTCATCCCACTCTTCCTCACTTCTCTCACATCCTGGCCCATACGCACTAACAAAAGCCCAACATTCCCTTCCTATCCTAGCCCTCACCCACATCAGCCTAGATGACACTTCTTTCCATTCCACTACCTGATTTACCATCCATTCACTCAGCAATAATGCCACACCTTCACTCGCTCTCCCCCTTTCAACCCCAGACACCCTACCCGTCACATCACCAAATGCCACTTCTCCTTTTCCTTTCATCTTCGTCTCACACAATGCCAATACATCCATCCTCCTCTTACCAAACATATATCCAATCACACATCTTTTGCTCTCTATCGTACTACAACCACGCACATTTAGACACCCCAAAACTAGAGTTTGGGGAGAAGTTATTCTCCCCTCTACTCCCCTTCTTCTTTGACGTCTCGCAGGAGGTTGATACAAGGGGGGGATTCCTAGTCCCCCGCCCCGTCCACTTTTAGTCGCCTTTTACGACACGCAGGGAATACGTTGAGGCTATTCTTTGATATTGTGCCCGCCCCACAGTAATAATAATAATAATAATAATAATAATAATTAATTTCAACCTACCATATTTTATTGACGCCAGCAAGATGAAAAGAAGAAAAAAAAGCCTCATGTATATACTGAGTTTTACTATTCCCTAAGCATCCTCACCCTTCATTAGATACGTGATTATGATAATAATAATAATAAATAACAATAATAATAAGATGATGAAGGGAAAACAACATCTCCCGGAAACTAGAAGGGTGGAAGGCAGCTGGGTTCATTATAACCTTCCTCTTCCTATTCAATTTAATCTTGTGGAACTTCTGAGAATACGTAGGTTGTCTTCACACTCCCCTATCCGTGATGGTGATAAGACGTAAATATTATACAACGTAAATATTATACAGCCTCGGCTTCTCTGAGCTTGATTTTTCCTATTATGAAGATAAACAGCTGATTTTTGAGATAGCAGAACTACCGGTTAAGACATTTTCCCCCATTCGTTCATCTTACAAACTAGAGTAATTTTTTTAGGTAAAACTTGGACCTTGAAGACTAAGGCCTGATTTCGTAAACTGTGTAAAGCTAGGATACCATATTGTTAGTTAGCTAGACACACAAATGGATCTCATAAACACATCTGATGCGGTTCTGTGTATGGCTAGGATTCCATGTTGGATCCTAGCCATACACAGAATCGCGTCAGATGCGTTTATGTAATTTCATTTGTGTGTGTCTAGGTAACTAACAATATGGTATCCTAGGTTTACACACACACACACACGCGTACACACACACACACAGAGGAAAACTGAAGGTAAAAGAACAGGTTTTAAGGCTAAAGAGAGCGGATGGAAGCATCACTGAGACGGATGAAGAGATCTGCAAAGAATTGAACAAGGAGTTTCAGTCAGTATTTACAGTGGAAAATACCCCACCCCCTCAGATTGCAGTGATAGAAGCTCAAGGGCCGGTATTAGAGAACATCAACCTTACAGCCACAGAGGTATGCAAAGCGCTGATGGATTTAGATGTTCATAAAGCTACAGGTCCTGATGACATATCCCCTCATGTGCTTAAAAAATGCACAAACACAATATCAGTGGCACTAAGTATCATATTTAAGGAGTCACTGGAGTCGGGGGAGATTCCAAGATGCTGGAAACAAGCAATTGTGATACCTATCTTCAAAAAGGGAAGGAGGGATACGGCTCTGAACTATAGACCAGTTTCCTTGACCAGCATAGTTTGCAAAGTTATGGAGAAACTACTAAGGAAACATATCTCTCTTCACTTGGAATCCTTCAACTTTTTGTCAGTGAGGCAACATGGCTTCAGAGAAGGTAGATCAACAGTAACAAACTTATTAGAATTTTATGATGAGGTAAGCCAAATCTTACAGGAAAGAGAGGGCTGGGCAGATTGCATATTCCTAGACTTCCAGAAAGCGTTTGACACTGTTCCACATGGGAGACTTATTAGGAAGCTGCAATCAATGGCTAGAATAGGTGGAAATGTTTTGGAATGGATAAAAACTTACTTAGAAGGAAGGGAACAGAGGGTTAGAGTAAGACACTCAGTGTCTGAATGGAGAAGAGTTAGTAGTGGAGTTCCACAGGGTTCAGTTTTAGGGCCACTTTTGTTCCTTGTATATGTAAATGACCTACCAGAGTCTGTAAATTCATTCATGAATATGTTTGCAGATGATGCAAAGATTGTGAAGAAAGTAAAAAACGAGAACAATGGTAGAGAACTTCAGGAGGATCTAAATAATCTGCATGAGTGGTCAGAAAAGTGGCTAATGGAATTCAATACTTCAAAATGTAAGGTAATGAGAATGGGTACAAGTGCAAGAAGGCCCAAGCTTGACTACTCGGTGGCTGGAGTACAACTTCAAGAGACAGAAAATGAGAGAGATCTAGGAGTAAACATACTGGCAGATTTGTCTCCAGAAATACATATAAATGGCATAGTAAGGGCAGCATATGCATTCTTATCAAATGTAAGGGTAGCCTTCAGGCACATGGACAAGGAAATGTTCAGAAATATTTATGTAACCTATGTGAGGCCAAAACTCGAATATGCAGCCCCCTTTTGGAATCCGCACTTGAAAAAGCACATAGCTAAGCTTGAAAAAGTTCAAAGACATGCCACGAAACTGGTGCCAGAAATACGCAATCTCAGTTTTGATGAGAGGCTGAGGGAATTAGACTTACCATCACTCGAAGCTAGAAGAGTGAGGGGGGATATGGTGACAGTCTTTAAATTCCTTCATGGTTATGATAGAGTGGATAGGGATCGATATTTCGATATGGCTGGCTCTAGAACTAGAGGTCATAGTTTGAAGCTTCGTAAGAAAACTTGTTTGCAGGATGTAAGGAAATACTTTTTCAGTGTAAGAGTAGTTGATAATTGGAATTGGCTAAGCGAGGAGGTAGTTAATGCTATCTCAATCCATAGTTTTAAGGACAGGTACGATAAGTATCACTAAGTCTAAAAATGGAACCGATGAGGAGACGGGAAGATACGAGCTTTGGGCTCTTTCCCGTAAACACAATTAGGTAATCACACACACACACACACACACATATATATATATATATATATATATATATATATATATATATATATATATATATATATATATTGTATGTAGCGTCCGCGACTCTGAGGCGTCAGGTCGAGGGTTCGCGCCCCGTCACGGTCTGAGGTTAGCAAGGGCATGCACTCAGGGTAACGATTACATCTGCCAAAACAAGTCCTTCGCATGAAGGCAACCGTCCTAGCCCTTGGTAGAAAAGGGAGTCCGTGACGTAAAACTGGAACATTTAGTAGTCATCGTGGCTCAAACGGTAGCGTCCGCGACTCTAAGGCATCAGGTCGAGGGTTCGCGCCCCGTCACGGTCTGAGTCCTTCGCAAGAAGGCAACCGTCCTAGCCCTTGGTAGAAAAGGGAGTCCGTGACGTAAAACTGGAACATTTAGTAGTCACCGTGGCTCAAGCGGTATCGTCCGCGACTCTTGAGGCGTCAGGTCGAGGGTTCGCACCCCGTCACGGTCTGAGGTTAGCAAGGGGATGCACTCAGGGTAACGATTACATCTGCCAAAACAAGTCCTCCGCAAGAAGGCAACCGTCCTAGCCCTTGGTAGAAAAGGGAGTCTGTGACGTAAAAAAAAAAAAAAAAAAAAAAAAAAAAAAAAATATATATATATATATATATATATATATATATATATATATATATATATATATATATATATATATATATATATATATATATATATATATATATACTTTCAATATAACCTCCAAGGACGTTCAATAAATATAAGAATTAGGATAAGCTCTCTAGCCTAAACATGCAAGTCCCACCACCTAAACTTGTAGCTCCTTGCAAGACAAAAACTTGACTCACCAGATGGCTCTCTTTCTGTAAACTGTTAATTCTGTTGGCCTTATGTAATAACAAACTTGGAATGCTTCTAAAGCTCGACCCCACAACATAAATTTAGTCACGTAACCGTTTTTTTTTTTTGTCCGTTTTATTTATTCACCCGTGTGTGGGAGGGGGAGGGATATAGCTGCTTATCACTGTCGCATGTCGTTACCGATTAAATTTGGCAATTATTTTGGGGGGCAATGATTTCCTATAGGCCTACTTGATTGTTCATTCTCTGCCTGGAGATCACTGGGCCCATATGATTAGAGAGGGAGTTTTCGGTCCAGGCTATATGGTATGTATATAGTCGGGCTCTATGCTGTCTCAGTCCCTTGCCTCTGCATTTTATTAGACCTTTATTCTTTACCGTTGAGTTGGCGCTTGTATGTGTGACTGGTTACGTGTCGGGTTTCCAGTTTTTTTTTTCTTTCACCCACACTCTTATCAATCTTATGATTTTCGCTTTGGGGATATAAGAGCAAGTGATTACACAAAAGTTTTTATATATAAGATTTTGTGATCTGCTCAGTTGTGTCAAGTCATGGCTGTATGAGCTCTTAGTCTCTTCGTAGACGTTGGTTTTAAACCAGTGTTTTCAATTTTATAATGATTCTTAATTTTATTTATAGGACTAATGATTTGCTCATGGACTCCAGTGCTTGTATATAACCTTTTACTGCTATGAATGTTTATTTTTAACCATCTCTTTTTAATTTTACTTTAGCATTTTACTCACTCTCTTACCAAAGCCTGCTGAGAAATTGAATACACTCCTAGCCTCATCTTTTCTCCACGGCTCATCCATTAGTTACCAATGAGTTTGTAGATGACAGAGTCCACCATAATGTCCCCACACTGTTGCTTAGAATCGGAGGATAATGTTGTGTGTTTAGCTTTGTGGAAACACTGTAATATTTCTGCCTGGCAATCTTGTTTAGAAACTTGGCGTCGTGTTTAGAGTACCGTATCAAACTGTTGATTGTGACGTAATTTGTGTTCATGTTCTGGGTTTGTTTCTTTTAGGGATTCCACGTGATTCACAACAGCAGCAGAAGAGCCTTGTTACCCTTACATAAGTGTGAAGTTCTAATAATACTGATCCTCTTTTTCCCCTCACATCCATTGGATTACGATGATCCTGTTGAGTTTGACAAGGGGCCAGGCAATATGGAGAATACTATTTGAGCTTCTACCTGTTGTTCCCTTAGTTAAAGGGTTTGGCTATGAGATTATATACGAGACACTTCGGAGTGTTGAATTTAGGCCCAAGTTCTCCGAGCTACGAGCTTGATAACAAGCAATCTGAATTCCAGATCAAGACTTGGCGCGGGGGTCTGCTCCTCTCTTTCTTTGTCTCCTACTTTATTTGATTTTCGTGCTTTTCCCTCCAAATCCCTTGTATCCTTGGTTCCCTCCCCCTTTTTTTCCCTCCTATCCTGTCTCATCCTGGAAAAAAAAGCTTGATAACGGGACTGGCATTAGTATCATTGAAAATTAATGTAATCCGATGAGTTTACAGTTGCTAGCAGCCAACATGCTACTACTGTTATCTACCATTTTTTTTAATGAATTTAGGTGCAACAAGGCAACTTTTACCCCATCGTAGCCTAAACTAATGCAGATCATGTTTCACCATTGACTCGACAGTCTCAGTTATCTGCTGTGCTAAATGATTCTCCAGATTTTACTGGTGATAGAATACAAGACGTCACTATCCTCTCCTTGTCCCCTATCGTGATTCTGACAAAGATAACCTCTTCAAACTACCCTCATTGTATTGATCTGCTGCCCTTCCCTTGCCACTGGCCATTTTTCCGGGCTTGCGAGTTAACAAAATGGTGGTGGTATGGTGGGTTTTCCACTCCTCTTTTGTAGAAAAGAAATAACTCCATGATTTCCATTCTTTTCGAATATAACCCAACTAGAATTAAAACAAAAAAGTAACTTGTGCTATTTTTTCTCCGTATATCCTGTAGATAATAACTTTTGTCCGTGTTTGATGTTTCGTAATTAATACCATCGTTTCCTATTGCCCAGTTTAATTAATCCTAATTACAGCAATTAACCAACGAGTGATTAATTATTTTGATTGTTAATGGTGTTGTATACATAGATCATTTGCTGTAAACCGACACGCAACTCTCTCTCTCTCTCTCTCTCTCTCTCTCTCTCTCTCTCTCTCTCTCTCTCTCTCTCTCTCTCTCTCTCTCTCTCATTTCACAAACTGCCTTACTCTTGTTCCTCGGAAAAGGGCCTGGCTTGTGAATATTTATAGCAGTGTTATGCCCTGTTTAAAATTTAAAATTTTATGTATTTATATGCAAACGATACTGAGAGAGAGAGCGAGAGCGCATTCCATGTTACACTGATCATAGCAAGTTAAAAACGAAACACACATAGCCTAGGTACTTTATGGAGAAGAGGGCTGTTCATTCCTAATTTACTCTTATATCAGTATATGTCAAATATTGTTGTTTTCCATTACGTGTCACTAGTAACCCCCATTCGCATGAAAGTGGACACAGGCAAGTTGGAGCTAAGGAGTTAAGGCTGGATGCCCTTCCTACCGCCCCGCGGTAGACCCGAACAAGTGTTTTTCCCTTTCCGAGTCGAGTACTGTAACCAGTGTGCTGCCTCTGTCCCCAGTATGGCAAATGTAATGACCAGTAATCCCTGAAGTTGACAAAAGGGATTGTGCAAGAAAGATACTGTATCAGTGGAAGATACAAGCGGGGTATCATTTTTCTTTCATGTATGATACACGTTTACAAGTTTCAACATCTTACTAAAATAATCAACATCTTACTAAAATAATATAATGTTCAGTGATACCTGTATATATATATATATATATATATATATATATATATATATATATATATATATATATATATATATATATATATATATATATAAGCCATATTTCCCTTATAAGGAGAGTGGCTGAGTCAAGCTAATATACCTTGATAACTCCTCTTAGCTTCTTGAGGATAAAGGGCAACTAGTTAGTAAAGAGTAAATAGATCTCCTATATTACAGTAATTATGTTTGGTCTGGTAAGTATTATGCTATAGTCATATAAGAATTGTATCAAATCTAAATTTCAATAGACCTGTCTCCTCCCTGTATATGACACGAGTATTGGGGAGTATTGTGCATTGTCAGATGTGAAAGGATAATAAGAGATGTAAAACGCATAATCCAGAAAATTCTCTTTAGATATAAGTTTAGAAAAAGAACTGAAACTTAAGGAAAATTTGTCATTGAGCTGTCCTGGCCGGACCTATTTTAAGCCCAAAAGACCTTCAATAGTATCTCAGTTTGTGACTGGTGCCATGGTACATATGGCTTTAATATTATAGAATTTCTAGTGTGCTTACCAATAGGTTTTCTTTTTTATCCATTTTCAGCATTCACAAGTTCATCTCCATCACAAGACCCTTTTCTCGGTCCATCACCCCCAGGAAGATCATTTTGATGATTCTGTCAGCGTGGATATGGACAGTATTTTTTAACTTGACCCCCACCTCATTTATAGGATTAACGGACACAGGTAAGCTACAAAAAGAAACTATCAGGTGGTGTAGTGCATGTGTCTGGCCTTTACAACGGCACTTTTAAGTTTCTCTTCTCTCTGTTTATTATATTATTTAGTTGTGATAGTGAGTACATGCAGTCTGCTGGTGTAATTTATAATTCCTCTTCATTTTTTATATGTTATTAATCACCATGTCAGCTTTGACCTGAGGTTCAAGATTATGTACAGAATCACGGTATCTGATACAGATGAGCTATACCCATTGGGTATTACATACAGTAGTCCTCCATTATTCGCGGTTTTCCTCTCCGTTGTTTTAGTTTTCCACAGTGACCTTGATCGGAATATAATGTTGTGAAAAAAGTTTTAAATAACACGTTCACATTACCTATTCCGTTTTATTGTTATTGTTGTTAATCTCTTACTGACACTGATTTAGTAATTGAACATTATATTGAGCATGTTTGAAGAGGATATAAGTGAGTATATTATAGGGTTTGGTACAATGCTTGGTGGCAGGTGTGTAGAACTTACCTCTCCTCTGATGGCACACACCAGGATTAATTAATTCTGGAAGGAGGAGGGTACAGACTGTGAGGGTGGACAAAACCACAAAATATCCCATCCACAAGCTTCAATGATCCTTTGCCTGAGATCAGTTTGCCTCCAAAGAGTCATTGTTTGCTGTTTTGCGTCACTATTGGTCCCCATTCGAATGAGGATGACTACAGACAGGTGGGACCTGAAGAATTAAAGCAGGATGCCCTTCCCAACGCCCTACAGTGGACTCAAAATGGGTCTGTCACTTGCTGAGTAGAGCACTCTAATCTCTGTGCTACATTGGTTCCCAGTTTTTGTATTTTGCAATTTTTAATTCCAGTTTGATCTCAGTTGTCTAATTATTTTCAGAGTACAAGATTGGTGCCTCTCAGTGCGGTCCAAGTGCTCCCAAAAGTCAGAACCAGTATATCCATGCCGGTATTAATACCTTATTTAATCTGCTCATACCGTTCATCGTCATGACGGTCTGCTACTATCGTATATTCAAAGAAGTGAGAGATCATCTCATGAAGTAAGTGCTTATAGGAATGTGTACTTTCAATGTGAATATAAATTTATATAGAGGCCAAGGGCACTGTTGGAGGAACCCTTCGTGGCTCCTGTTGCCTGCCTTGGTCTTTCAGCTCCCTGTTACCCCCTGAGAGGGTAAAAGAATTCCTTCTTTGTATTTCTCTACTTGTTGTAAAAGTCAACTAAATGGGGTGGAGCAATTATAATTTGGCAAAGCCAAATTATAATTCCTTTGGAATGTATTTAGGTGTATTAGTTAACAAAATAAGATGCAAGTATTGGTATACGAGGCCTTATTATGTTCATTATAGAAACTGGACTTTTCTGTGAAGTCTAATGAAGGATATTAATAGATTGATGTTGCTATGATAATGTTTTGCTAAAAATGTGAAGAATGAATTATGATAGTAAAGCTTAATTGTATAATTAAATTTTTTTTAAATAAAAGCAAAATATATTATTAACGTATCCTTGTCTGCATGGAGATATGACACATATGTCAGATAATGTAGGGAATTCTTGTGATGGAAAATAAATTTTTTTATTAATTGTTTTGTCAGTTGTTGCAGAGAGAGACAATCTTGGAATTAGTGTTAGGATAATAGGGGATGAATAAGACATTCCTTTTACCACTGAAGGTGAGACTTTTCTTCCTGTCTAGAAGCGTAAGTACTTGCACCTTTCAAGAAATTAACTTTTTAAATAATATGAAAGAAATAATTGAATTGTTTTTCGACAGGATGAAAGACTTTGCAGATGCCAGTGCGTGCAACTCCCTCATTGAACAGAAGCAAATAACAATTACGCTGTGCATTGTTCTGTCCATATTTTTTCTCTTTTGGTTGCCGTACATCATCTACTCGCTCTCGCTAGTGTTTCTGGGAAAAGAACGTGTTCCTGTTATATTTAATCCTATTGTGAGTACAGTACATAGCTGTGTATTATTTTGTATTTTTGTAACTTACTAGGTACAAGTGGGATTTCTTTGACTTTACATTTTAATGAATAATTATGCACTGATATGTATCACAATAAGTCCCCTTTCAAATGGGAATGGCTACAAACATACTGAAGCTAAAGAATTAAGGCTGGATGCTCTTACCAATATACCATGATGGGAATCCGCATTAGTCGCTTCCCAACTCTCACATGACCACTGAGCTACCACGTCCTTCATTTTAATAAGTAACCGTGATCATGATTATCTGTGATATTACATTGTGCAAATTAAAAATGAATTAAAGTCAAACTTTATTTAAAGGGGAGGACCAAAGAAATAAGTGCAAGTGAGGAAAAAAAAATGCTTACTGTATTCTCAATTAAGAATAAAAAATGTCATTATTTTGTAATTCAGTTTTTCTGAGATAAATGTTATCACTTATTGTTAAGTAAAATAAGTGCTTGCAAGATGAATCCTGGAGAAATCACTGGGGATTCTTTGATTTTAAATTTAGGCATTCTCTGCTGGGGTTAATGGGGTCAGTAATTGATGAAGTGCATTTGCTTACAGTGCCTTATTTTCGTATTATTATTATTATTATTATTATTATTATTATTACAATTAGTATTATTATTAGCCAAGTAACAAGCCCAGCTGGAAAAACTCTATGTAAATCCGATGGCTCCAGCAGCGTATTCAGCTTGGTGAGGAAAAGGAGAAAGAAGAGCTGGAAAAATGTAGAATTATATAGAATGCTACAATTCTGTATTGCAGTACTAGCATTATTCCGAATTTTTTGAAAATTCATCAAAGTCTGCTTAGTAAAAAATGTATTTGTCCCTAGCTTAAGCTTATGTAATTCATTCCACTTCTTAGTGGTAGCTGGAATAAAACTTCTTGAAAACCGATTGGTATTAAATCTAACAAACGAAAATGCACAACTACTGGCATTGGCTGCATTTCTGGTAATTAGAATTCTCTTAGTCGAAGTTTTATGTATCAAGTGACATAGTATTTTGCATGGAAATTGATGTAGAGGAAATACAGTATATATAAAAATTGTGGGAAGCTTTGCAAATTGGCACTGCCCTGCAGTTCCATAATCAGGTAATTTGCATTATATACTTATTGTTAGGTAAAATAAGGTAAGTGCTTGCAAGATGAAACCTCCTCTTTACAGTTTATCTCCTTATAACATACCGTGTTCAAACCCACCGCTGAGCGTTAAGATTTCCATTCAGCCTTTATTCTTCAGCTCCAACCTGTGTCCAGCTCCATTTAAATGAAATTTAATGGTGACACATAAGCGGCAAATAATTTGATCTGGTATCTGGACAAGTGGCTGATGTTTTCCCATGGTTACATTATATTAGGTTATGCTAGACTAAGTTGGGTTAGGTAAGGTTATGTAAAAACTGTGTGCAATTTCATATTGGACAGTTGTTCTTATTGAGCAGTTGTCTGTAGAGTAATTGTCCATCATGCAGTTGACATTCTGTCTGTTGTCCATGGGGCAGATGATCTAGAACTCTTTCTCATATAGATATTTGTATTTCAGGCTTATCTCTTTGGCTACATGAACTCTGCATGTAATCCCATTATATATGCACTTCGTTCCCCATCGTTTCGTAGAGGCTTTAGTGAGATCATATATGGAAACGCTCAAAGAGGATTTTCAGGTAAGTCCTTGATGTTCTTTTATTATATAAGTATTCATAAGTTGCAGCAGTCTGTATATAAGTATTCAATGCTCCACTTGAGATAACAGCATGTGTTTTAAGGTCTTTTAGGTAGGGTTGAGCTCGCAATAGGTAGTTTTGACTCTTGTACCTGTCTCATCCCTGCCTCTTTTATGGTGTTTTAAGTAGGTCCCAGTATTTTCAGATATTATGTTTTGAACAAATCTGACCATCAAAATCGTCATAATGTATTTGTTTTTAGGTCAGGTTTTGTTTTGTTTGGTTAGGTAGGGATAGGTTGTTAGGCTTTGTTAAGTTTGGAATTATTTACAATGGTGTTGAATGCCAGATTTGTTCAAAACGTCTCAAAGACCATAGGAAAACTAAACATTTCACCTACAATAGGGGACGGATGAAATCATGAAAAATTTTATAACCATATTTATATTATGACATCCAGTATTTAGAATATCTCGAATAATGATTGTCGATATAATTGTATCTGTTTAAAACACATAGACTTGGTTTTTATGTTACTTGCAGCCGCATCCTATACCAGTGGTTCAATTTTCCGTGGGCACTCAACAATAAAAAGGGTAGCCACCGGTAAGCAGTGAATGGCATTTAGCTTGGAATTTATGTAAACTTTTTGTTGTCAAGCTCTTTTTTTATGGTCCTACCATGTTGCATGGATAATTATGGTCCTCATTAGTATCTTCTCTCTTGATGCTAAATTTCCTCAGAAACATAAGATGCATTATGTACTTACACATTTATAGCGTAAGGTATATGAATTATTAAATTCTTAACAAAAAACCATTACTTATTATTATCTAGTCTGTGTTAGAGTTCCTAATATGAACTTTTTTGTTTCTGTGATATGCATCATATAGTTTTGTGGAATTCTTCACTTGTGATATCCCCTGACTTTTGATGTGCAGTGCCTATATTTGATGTATACTCTATTGCTGGATAATTAATAAATGTATGTTAGCTATGATCGTAAGCTTATGATTATTTGTATGCAGTGGAGCAGATGTTACTGTGCTTTGAATTCTATGTTTTATGATTTATGATATTTTTGTTCTAACAATAGATGTTTGTATTTACACTGTGATGTCATATGTTGTACGATACTGTGTATGATCTGTGCTTATTTATCTCTTCTTGCTACGTTTGTATAAGACTGTAAGTTTCACCTCGCACATATAAATTTTACCTCACAATTTGCCTTTACAACATACAGATGAATTTGAGGTGTACAGAACGCCACAACATGACTTTTTTGAATTGAAAAGTTACCATCCGAGGAATGTTGAGTATCCCTTATATGAAGGGAATGTTATATCTCCTATTTCTGTGTCAAACATAGAAGGCACAGCCGAGATGGCAAAATATGATCCAGTTATTAATGAAACAGAGGATGCACAACTCAAGGTCACCTAAAGTGAAGGTCTGTAATTCTTATCAACCTCCTTATGCATGGGTAACAGAGGTATGCACTTGGGGTCAGATGCACTGTAGGCCTAAGAGTCATGACAGCAAGAAAAATGTCATCTTGAGCTCTGTGACACTCTGTCACTGAAGCCAACTTTGTGGCCACGGTTGAATAAATTGGGATGCAACAGGTCTTCGTCATGTCCTCTCCTTCATCTTTCATTTTATCATCTGTTCTTTGGTAAGAAAGGGATTGTCTGTTTTTATTCCCTTATGCAGTTTGCTCTTATGGCATGTAGAAAATACAATTGAAATATTCTCTCTCCCACCTCCTGGGATCCATGGAATGAGATAATATAATTTATCAGTTTATTTTTACTATTTTTATGTAAGAGACTCAAGGATTTTTGCTTATACTAAGCCACCCTCCTCATAGGGGGAAATATGGCTCTTGCACATAGAGAGATTTTAGTGTAAGGTAGGATATAATTTCATTTGATAACTTATGAATGTGGTTGCCAATGCATAAGAGTTTCATATTATGATGTTTGTTGGGAGAGTTTCACTATTATTAGACTTGCAGTGGAATACTTTACTTATATGATGATGTAAGTTGGGGGACTTTCACCATTAATAGAGTTACTTGCAGTGAAACACACTACTCCTGTTGCTCTGATTTGTTTGTATGTGATATGCTGATATTGTTCATATACATATTTTTGTAAGGAATATGAGTGGGCTCTATAAGCTATATCATGGCAAAGGAATAAAAATTTGAAAGAAGGGGTTTGCTTACTCCTTGCTCTTCTATCCCTTTGTCTTCCTTAAGATATGCAGGACATTAGAGGCTGAAGTAAAAATCTGGATGATAGGTCGTAGATATGGCAGAAAGATGTGAACCTGGTTGTTGTTCCCTAACTTGCCTGGCCAAACAATTCTGATTCCCTAAGGAAGGCCATGTACAAACGTACAAATTGTAAATAATATTTTTTTACCAAAATATGTAATTATTGTAAACAGGTAATAATTTAGTAATTATTAAGTTATTTTAAATTTGTATTTAATGGGTCAATAATTACTCTTGGGTTGTTTGTAACTCCTCCCACTGCAATATCTGTACATATAAATAATCCTGAATTTGATAATTAAATCAGTTCAATATTCTGCTGGTCTTGGTGAACGTCCTCTTTTATATATTAAGTAAAATAACTCTTGCTTTCGTTTGAAGTAGTGAAGTAACTACAGTCGTTACATTGGTGACCCCGGAGTGTTTCTATCTCTCACCCACGCCATTGCAGACATCAAACCTTCTACAGTGGCAACAGACCTTTTTGCTGACTTCAAACTCCCGACGTTCCCAACCATCGACACCCACATCTGGTTCTGACGTGCAGAAATACAATTTCCTTTAAAGAGGATCACAAATTCCGGAACACAAGCTAATCATATTTTATCATCCATTCCTGACACACTTTCCCCAGATATCAGACTGGTTGGAATCCCAGGGTGACAACGCCATTGCATACCAGGACTTGAAAACCTTCCTCTTGAAGAAATTCTCTACATCTCCAGAGAAAAGAGTTAAAATGAAATTTGACCTTTCAAAACAGGCACTAGGTGATCAGCACCCTACTGATGCACTTGCTGAGATGAGAGCTATTGCCCGTCTTCCTCCCGACAGTTCGGGTAAAAGTCAGACAATAGATGTACTCCTCGCTCTTTGGTTACAGCGTCTTCCTGAATCTGTCCGTGCTGCAATCACAGATTTTTCAACTTTCGATGATCCAGCTCTGGCAGCCCGTGCAGACAGTCTTCTTGAGGCACACAATGCAGCTAGTCGTCCACCAGTATATGCCAGCACACATCCTAACATTACCAATATCAACCACATGCACTCCAGCCCTCCAGACGAAGCCGTCGCTGCTGCAACATCTTCATCTCGATCATCATTCTACAACAATGCCCTCACACGACCTCGAGCTAAAGAAATTACCTCATATTCTCACAATAGTCTGGATGGCACGTCCAAACTCTGTTACTGTCACGCACGCTTTGGTAACGCCGCCAAAAACTGCAAAAAACCATGTTCCGCAAGACAACAAAGACACCTCTTTACTATATTGAGTTTAACTGTATTTTGCAACATGTCTTGGGGGAAAAAAGAATCCTGTCGCTGATGCACTTTCAAGAGACACTATTTCATCCATATGCCTTGGCCTCGACTACAGACACCTCACAGAACCACAGAATAACAGAAACACACCTTTAAAACAAACATACCCAAATAACAGAAAAACCTTCATTCCTCGAGACCTCAACACAGCCACCCACATATTTATCAGAACGGATAGTCATCGGACGCCTCTAACACCACCTTACACTGGACCATATAGAGTCATACGACGACGTTCAAAGGCTTTCCTCCTCAACATCCGTGGCACTGAGAAGTGGATATCCATTGATCACTTGAAAGTCGCCTACCTTCAAGAAGATGATCCTCCTCCTATTCGTTTCTCTAGGGCAGGACGCCCTTTAGTCTCTTCCAAGGGAGGAGCATTGTACAAACGTACAAATTGTAAATAATATTTTTTTTATCAAAATGTAATTATTGTAAATAGGTAATAATTTAGTAATTATTAAGTTATTTTAAATTAGTATTTAATGGGTCAATATTTACTCTTGGGTTGTGTGTAACTCCTCCACTGAAATATCTGTACATATTAATAACCCTGAATTTGATCATTAAATCAGTGCAATATTCTGCTGGTCTTGGTGAACGTCCTCTTGTATACATTGAGTAAAATAACTCTTGCTTTCCGTTTAAAGTAGTGAAGTAACTACAGTCGTTACACCACATCAAATACCGGACTTTCCCACAGAGATCACAGGGTGTATATGAAGTGATCCTGGCTGATGTGTGTACCTGGTTTTGAAAGTTGCTGATGGCTAAGCCTGCTTTTTTAACTTTGTGACAGACTGTAAACAAACATCTTTGGATGCCTTTCCTTTAGTATGGGCACCCTGCCGATTGAATTGGGAGATGGTAGTTTGAGTAATTATAGAAGATAAAACCTAGGTCAGTAATAATTTCATTTGTGGTTTAGTTCAGGATTTTTTGAGTATTCATCTTTAAGAATGGGCTTAATGCTTGTTGGTTTTTGCTATCATTCACCGTAATTTCGGTATTTAGTATTGATTTTGGAATTTTGCATTGGCTTTGGTATTTGGCATTGGTTAAATTTTGTTCACACGACATAGAGTGTTTTTAAGTGTGAACTGTGTGCAAGTACATGTTTTATTTGTAATTGTATTTCTCTTCATCCTTGCTTGCAAAGACCCAGGTGAGCAGCAAGAAAAGGGAATATAAATAAGAAAGTTTCATTATTCTGAATTTCTAGTCTGAAATTATTTTTAGTAAATTTATTTGTGTAGGCTAAAAAAGAGTACTTCATATAAAGTTAATATTTGTACCCTTAAGTTCGTATTTAAATATGTTTCTATTATTTATCCCCTTCAGAGGGTTTGAATTGGCGAAGTAGGAAATGGCTACAGTGGAACTGGTATACAGAACATAAAGCAAGAAAAATGCTTTGTCAGTATTTTTGATTAATTCGTGGTTAGCATGTTTTTCTTTGATCATCATAAAACAGTGTGGCAGTGTATACTGTATATGTACTAGTGTTACAATTTGCTTTTCTGATTGGCAAGTTGATGTAATTCGAGGCCTTGCATAGTAACCTCCCGTCATGACAAATCCTTACAAGCTTGGAAGCTGTAGATTGATAGTACAGCATGACTCGTTTAATAATCACTTTTGAAGATCACTGATAAGATACCAGTGGAGGTATGGAAAAGTCTTGGAGAGGAAGGCATAGATATCTTGTGGAACTTATTGCAAAAGATCTTTAGTCAGGAAAAGATGCCAGAGGAGTGGAGAGGAAGCCTAATCATCCCAATCTATAAAGGGAAGGGAGACATTCAGGAGTGTGGAAACTATAGAGGTATAAAGATGTTAAGGCATACTATGAAGATATGGTAGAAAATCATAGAGAGGAAACTCAGAGAGGAAACGACAATTGGGGATGAACAGTTTGGCTTCATGCTTGGAAGAGGGACTGTGGATGCCATATTTGCCATGAGACAAATGATGGAAAAGCATCGGGAGAAACAGAAAGGACTGCATATGGTCTTTATTGACCTGGAAAAGGCATATGATCGAGTACTACGTCAAGGGGTGTGGAGATGTATTAGAGAAAAGGGAATCCCCGAGAGATATGTAAGAATCATCCAAGATATGTATGAGAGGGCAGAGGCAAATGTTAAGAGCAATGTGAGCTTGACGAAAAGGCTCTCAGTAAATGTTGGTCTGCATCAAGGGTCTGCTTTGAGTCCATATCTATTTGATATGGTCTTGGATGTAGTAACCCAGGGTATTAGAAATCAATCACCATGGTGTATGCTCTTTGCAGATGACATTGTACTGTGTAGCAACAGACGAGAGGTAGTGGAGGAGAAGCTTGAGGAGTGGAGAAGAGTGATGGAGGATAGAGGACTGAGAATCAGCAAGAATAAGACAGAGTACTTGAGGTTGAGAGATGATGAGGATGGGGAGGTCAGTTTGCAGGGGGAGGTGTTGAAAAGAGTTGAAAAGCTCAAGTATTTGGGGTCAACAGTAGCAGAGGATGGTGACCTAGAATCAGAAATAACCCACAGCATACAAGCGGGATGGAAGAACTGGAAGAAAGTGTCTGGAGTGCTGTGCGACTGGAGAATAGGGATTAAGTTGAGGGGTAAAGTGCATAAGACAGTTGTGAGACCTGGGCAATAAAGAAGACACAAGAGAAAAAACTGTATGTGGCAGAGATGAGGATGTTGAGATGGATGTGTGGGGTGACAAGAAGCGATAAGATCAGAAACGAGGTAATTAGAGGTACCTCAGAAGTTAAAGAAATATCAGATAAGATACAAGAAAGTAGACTAAGATGGTATGGTCATGTCGTTAGGAGGGATGAACAGTATGTTGGAAGGAGGGTGATGGAAATGGATATACAGGGTAGGAGAGGGAGGGTAGACCAAAGCGTAGGTGAATGGATTGCATCAATGACGACCTGAGGTCTAAAGGTTTGTTGGGTGATGAGGTATGAGACAGGAACATATGGAGAACACTGGCCAGAAACATCGACCCCTCATAAAAGTGGGAAAAGATGTAGACGAAGAAGAAGTTTTGTTCTTATGAAAAGCCTGACAGCATTTTAATTCTAGGTTTCCATCTAATTTTTTTTTTCATCTTATATGATAATGCCTGTGTTCTGTGTCCATCATATAAGATTATCTGTTCATTATTGCGTTGTTGGAAATGTCTTC
Source organism: Halocaridina rubra (assembly GCA_037179515.1). Lineage (NCBI taxonomy): Eukaryota > Metazoa > Arthropoda > Malacostraca > Decapoda > Atyidae > Halocaridina > Halocaridina rubra. The sequence continues at coordinate 6,610 of JAXCGZ010000563.1, read as the reverse complement.
TTTTATTAATTGTATGTGATAATGCCTGCAGGAAATTTATTTGTATATTAATCTTATATGATAATACCTGTAGGAAATGTCTTTATTAATCATCTATGATAATGCCCGTATTCTATCCAATTCTGTACATTTGTTAGCTTGTGAAAATATTACGCTATGCACTGAGTTAGGGTAAAATTTAATTGATTGTTGGTTTTTTATTGAATTTAGCTATTTGTCTTCATCAAATATACCAGTTTTCCATCCCACTCACCCAAAACTTAAAAAATGGTGTAATCGTTTAATATAATCAACCATTCTTAGAATATAGTATATAGTTTCTCTGTCTTCCTTGATGTATCTAATGCTCTTCATGTTTCATTATCAAATCAGTTGGCTTCTTCCATCAGAGGTTGCCACAACAGATGAATTGCCTCCTTAACATTCTATTCCCTTCGTCCTCCTCTATCACACCGCACACACTTTTATCCCCCTTACCACATCCATAAACCTCATCTTTTGCCTACCCCTCCATACTTCCTGTTTTGAAAGAAATTTATCTTTCTTAAATATTTGTACTTTTGAAATTTCCCAGCAGTGTTTTAAGGTTTTATGATAAATATTTTCAATGGAAACAAAGTATTTAGTCATAGAAGATATATTAAACAAAGAGTACTTATAGTTATGTAAATATAGAATTGACCAAATTTGTTTTATATATATAGATTTCTTTTGTTTTTCATTTCTCTTAAACTATTAAGATGACCACAAATATAAAGTAAGAAGAATTGAGGTAGCAAAGCTTCAAATTCAGTTATGAACCTGCTTTCAGTCATTCCCTCAGCCTTGAAGCTACTTTCTGTCTCACCTGCCTGCCCACCTTCTTCCAGCAGTTTGTGTCAAGAAATGATATAAAAGGAGGAAAAACAGCAGTATACAAGGAATTTAATGGAGAAATATGACTTACTGAAATTTGAACCCTATCATACTTGAAACTAATGCTCTTACCTAAATGCTTGATATAATTTATGAATGTTTTAAAAGCCAGTAAAATCTAAATGCCTTTCAGAAAAAGTATAACTAAAGCTAGTATCTTCTTCCATTATATTTTGTATTAGTGTTGCCTTCTTCAACAAAAGCACCTCAACATATGGAATGGCTGCATTCCTTGTAAACGGAATGACCGAGTCAAAGCACACACCCACCAGAGGCTAATATGCCTCGATCATTCACGCTTAACTCCTTAGGGATAGTCTGCCACAATTACCCCATCACCCTGCTTGGTTAATCCACAGGACAAATACACGTAAATAGTATATTGAACCCAGACTAAAATGTTTTCAGTCAAGTCATTGTTAAAACTTCCCTGATTAATTTTTTTCCTTTGGAATATTTATGTATAAGATATGCTTATTTGTAGTCACTGCTAACTTAAGCAATACATGAAATCATATTTAAGAAATCACAATTTTTCCTTCAAAATATATTACAATTAAATTTCACTTTAAGATACAGTATATTTCTTATACAATTATACATTATGCTGATTTTTGTGGGATGTACTATTCTGTTTGGAAAAGAAATAAGATAGTATACATAAACATAAACCTTAGGCAGTAGAGTAGAGTACT
>JAXCGZ010000562.1:30000-56440 GCA_037179515.1 Halocaridina rubra | reverse complement strand
ATCCAGTGAAATTGAGAAACTAACAAGCTTGTTTAATATCAGTAAACCAAGACAAGGAGAAAAAAAATGCCCAACAAAAATCGTGATGAGGCGAGGCAAGGTGAATAAAGAAAAAAGAAAAAAAAATAAGTAACATGATTAGGAGGAAGAGAGTATGAACCGAGGAACGATATATTGTGCTCATGGTTAAATAAATTAAATAGGGGACGATTAAAAATTCTCAGCGAGTGTGTGTGTGTGTGTGTTAAGAAAAGTCTCATGAATAGGGGGAGAGGAAATGACTCATCAAAAGAGCCATAAAAATGTTGCTTTATAAGGAGATTAAAGGATGTTGAGGGTTTAGTGAAAGAGTCCCTCGTTTGGGGGATACACGACTTACGATATAACTAAGAAATCTCTTTTCATCAAGGGAGATTAAACGAGACAACGAAAAGATATGACAAGAGCTCTGAGAATATTAAAACCTTTTAATAACCTGATGTTTTCACGTTCATAAAATCGTCTTCTTTGAACATTATAGCTTATTCTGACCAAAATGAAACACCGAATGAAACTTTATTCTAAAGATTGCGTTCTCAGAGATCATAGGACAGTAACGAACCTAAATATTCTCAGATACTCGTTACCCATATCTTATTATCCCTTCACATCTGACAAGTCACAATACTCCCCATCTCTGTTTCTCTTTATGATTTCTTCGAGCCCAGGCCTGATGAGGGTAGATTTTTTTTTTTGGGGGGGTCCGTCCTGGTGTCACAATCATAAGAAAAAATCTGACCTAACCTAGCCTTACAATTTATAGGGTTATTTAACTTTACATGTTGTTCTGGGGGTTGCTCTTCTTCACCTGATCCGATTTCTCCCCTTTGTCACTTATTTTTACAGTGTAAATTCCAGTACTGGATGGAGCCGCGGTAGCTCAAGAGCAGAGTTCGCAAATCGAAAAGTGACAAGACTGACAAAAGCGGGTTCGACCCCGCCTCAGGGTGTTAGGTAGGGTATCCGGCCTTACTTCCCCAGCTCCAACCTGTCTGTTCATCCCCATTCAAATGAGGATTAGTAGTGACACAAAACGACAAAAAATCGCTTGAGTCTCAATCATCATAGCTGATTAGAACTGAACTTATATAATAATGTTTTGGAATATGGGGAAAGGTTTTAAATGGGTAAATAATGTAGTAATGTGGTACATTCATCTGCCGGAGAAAAATATCAATTGGAACCGAGTTCTTGTATTGTTGTGAAACACATAAAAAAAAACTTTGAATAAAAATACTAATAAATATAAAGAAGTGAAATCGGCAAAAAAAAAAAATCGGTAAACTTATCGAAACAGATGTTAACCCTTTTTAATATTAATCAGGCTCTGGAAATTACGTTTCAGATTTCTTAAAGTTACACATGAAATAATTACAACGGAAAACAGGGAAGTCATTAAAAAATTTAAAACTATTCCATAATTTGCTATTCAGTACTAAGTTAGCTCTTAATATTATATTCAACTCACTAAAACCACACCCAAATAGAATAGAACTCTTCAGAGGCCACATCTGGAAAAAGCAAAAGCGGGAAAAGTTTCGAAAAAAAAAATCTTAATTCGACTTTCAATACTAATCAGGATTTTTAAATTAAGATTCAATTCTCTTGAGGCCAAACCTGGAATAAATAAAATGGTTAAGGGCCGAACCTGGAAAAACGCAAGTCTGTAAAAAAAAAAATTAATATATAATCTTCCCCTTAATGAAATTATTAAGATTCTACTTTTAAGAGCATCCATCACACACCCCTCTGTTAAAATATGCAGTACAAATATGGAAGCCCTGTAGTTACACGAGAAAAAGAGTTGAAAAACATGAGATAACACTAAGGCTCCAAGACAAGACAGACACGTTCGCCCAGCTCACATACTAATGAGTTAAAGGAGTCCAGGGGATGAGTATGGAAAAAAAAAAGAAGCAAAACAAATATTGAGTTCAAACATGCAAGATGGAAGCATGAGATAGCCTAAAGAATGGGTGGAGTTAGGACCCCGAGAGGCTGTTGATCTTTGTGATAAGATGTGGCAGAAACAAATATGAGATTTTATTTCTGAAGAGCTGGACATGGAGAGATTTTGATGTAACATCACTCGCTCTGGTGGATATTAACACACGGAGGACTTGGCTGGGAAGTATTCATGGCGAGATAAATTTAAGGTGGAATTTCACTGGCAACGAAGTTTATGGAAAAGTTTCCTTCTTGAAAAACAGGATAATGTGAGATTTTGATGTAGCATCACTAGCTTTTTTTCTTTAATGCCAACACACGTGAAGGAGCTTACTGGAAAATATTAGTGGCGATAATAAAAGAAAATTTTAATTTTGCTAAAAACGAAGTTTACAGAAATTCCATTTTTTAAAAGCGTGACAAGGGCAAATTCGATGTATCATCATCAATATTTGTGGATAAAAGATACACGGAGGAGTTTCCTGGAAAGCATTCGAGGTAAAATTGAATGAACATTTAAAATTTATAGATTAGGAATTTTGTGAATGCTTTATAACCTTCAAATTTGCATAACCCCAAAGAATACCCTGGCAAGGGCTGATAACTCATGAAAACACCATGTAGAGATGAAAAATCCAATAGTTTCCATCTCATGAATAAACAACCCCTGGCAAAGATATATAAGTCTGAGATGGCTTCTAATCTCCTAGTAACACTGAAGTAGTCTGTATGAGTGAATGTGTATTTCTTATGGATATTGGTTACAGATTGCAGTAAAAATAACCAACTGTCGAATTCGGTCAGATATGGAAACCATAACTACAATTAGTTGACTGATATTTTCTCGTGGAGACCTTAATCGAAAATAAAGATGATATTTACTGACAAAAAGAAAATACTCATTTTTTTCCTCTAGATTTTAGGATACCCGAAGGTAAAAATGATTTGACCAATGCAATACAAATATTTATATAATAGTTGCTGCTAATAACAGAAAATAAAAATAATTTGCCTTGGTCATATATAGCATATGAAATTTCTTTGCCGTTGATAATAAAACTCACTGCGATAATTGCCGAACCAAAGTTCCATTCATTTCTAAAAATAAAAATTTAAAGTTTTTATTGACTTATGCGATTTGAATCTTATTTCCTTTGTGATAAGTGTAATTAATGATCAAGAGACGACATTCACTTATTCAGAGGTCTAGACTTTTTTTCGCTTTTATTCTCTCTCTCACACACACACACACACATACACACACACACACACACACATATATATATATATATATATATATATATATATATATATATATATATATATATATATATATATATATATATATATATATACACTCAAACAAACATACAAATAAAACTGCGGAATTTATGTCGTAAATTTGATGCATATAACTAATATGGGATAAGGTACAAAATTCAATACTTTGAATGATAATACTAATAATAAAAAAAATGGCATTCTTTACGAAATTTCTGTAAGAAAAATAACTGCTTTCCTCAAGCCAAACTCTGAATCAATACAATAAATGAGGATAAGAGGGTTAAAGGGTTATTATTATTATTATTATTATTATTATTATTATTATTATTATGAGTTGACGGACGAAAACTTCTTGATACGAGTTATTATTGCATGTCCAAAACTTGATGAAACTCATTCCACAGACACCCCTCCCCCCTTCCCCTGTATTCATCACCCCTTCTCTTAATAGAAGAAGTGAATCCCTCGATTTAAGATATTTCAAAGCTAAGTTGAACCTATGAAGAAGTTAGCAGAAGTTATGATAATAGCCGAAGTTTTTTTTTATGCATTTTCTTCGGAGCTTTTTATCGATAACTTTTCCAACTTCGTTCTCTTCCTCTTCTTTTCCACTTTACCTCTTCACCTATCTCTTTCTTCCACTTCGTTTCCTTTTAAGTTTTCCCCCTTCTCGTCTCCTTTTCAACTTTTCATTCTCCTCCACCTCTTACCTCCTTTTCTTTTTGTTTTTAACATCACCACCTCCTCCTCCTCCCTTTTAGTTTTAACGCCCCATTCCTTCCGTCTCCTCCTCCATCATAATCATCAGCATATTCCTCCCCCTCCTCGGGCTCTGCCCCTCCTCAATCACTTCTTCTTGTGGCTCCTCTATAACTTCTTCTTTTTCTTCTTCTTCTTCTTCTTCTTCTTTTTCTTCTTCTTCTTCTTCTTGTGGAAAGAAGTCTGGAAAGCGATCCGTCATCCTGCCTCGTTGGACCTATTGAATATTAGTGAACTATTAATGAGATTTAGCCACGCAAAACAAGGCCATATGATGACGCTGCCTAAGGTGGAAATTACCTATTCCTTCAGAATTGGCTGGCTATGATGGATTACCTCATTCCGGGATTGGCCTTTCTTTCAATAAACTACTGTCAGTTTCCTTATTGTTCCAAATGAATTTTTGGGAGGGATCCCGAAACATACATTACTGGGGTGTCGTAAATAAAAAAAAATAATAAAAAAAACTTTAGAAGGTAATTTACATTATATGATTTAAAAAGAGGAAAATGTGAAATAATTAAAAGGAAATTATTTTATAGCCACAAGATAATGGTGAAATAAAGAAATTAAAAAGGGAAAGAAATGTTTATTAATTATAAAACAGAGGTAAAAACCAGTGTACTTTACAGGAAAATTTAATCTTTTTAAACTTGTAAAACGCAAGGGTTTAGTAGTAAACATTTAAAAAAAATTTAATTATTGATTTCGATGTGGTTAGCTTATGGGAGGAAACATATAATATTCATATGTACTGGAAACGGCCAAGAAAATAATGTATGTTTTGTTAGTGTGTGCGAGCGCGCGTGCATTTAAATTGACTATCGCTTATCAGAATGGAATCAACTATACAATACAGACAACGAGACTTCTAATTAACTCATATTCAGTGATAATCTACATCCCGTTTTGTAAACTAAAGAAAAACGTCCAATTTTATGACTGATAATTTAGAATGCTGGGGGAGCAAGCCAGCTCAGTTTGGTGCCGGTCCAAAACCTGGATTAAGAGGGCATTCGGCAGTAGAACTTTGAGCCAGTATTAACCAGCAGTCTCAGAAAGCTATTGAGATGCAAAGACCCCACATGCATATGGAAAAACTGTTCATGATGATTTTCCACAAGTTGATAGAAACAGTGTAAAACAAACAAATGAATATATACAAATAATAAAATTCAATTAAAAACTTTAACCTAACCTAACTGCCGTTACTCTCCCAGAGATACAGGTATTAAAAAAAAACCTCTATCATCTAAGTAAACTCTATTTGAAAATAATGATATTAAGATGAAATATATTGTAACATAGGTCAACAAATCTCATCAGGAAAAACTTTAACCTAACCTTTCTGTATTTGCATGACCGAGATAAAGAAAAAATATAACCAGAACAATTCAGTACAGTCAAAGTAAACTATTTGGAAATTATATACATTATAATGAAATCACGGTTACAGTAACAGAGTAAAAAAACAATAGAAAAAAATAAGATTTGTGAAATATTCTCTCTCCTAACAAGAAAGAACCCCAAAAGTCACTAAATGAGTTGATATATGAGATGTTAATGTTTATGTTAGCTACTAAAATTAAGTAAAATTTAAATTGACAGTGAATCTGAGTCTTCAAAAGCTATGAGGAAAAAATACTGAAGACAATAAAATTAATAATGTTTTGTAAAAAGCCTCAAAATAAGTATAAAAAAAATTGGTGAATGTTTATGTTAATAAGGCATATACTTATGGAGAAATCAGTAGCGTAAACAGATATGTTTGTGCTGGTTAAAATATGTAAATAACTCCGTTTCCTAAGGCACAATAAAGGAAAATACGAAGAGAGAGAGAGAGAGAGAGAGAGAGAGAGAGAGAGAGAGAGAGAGAGAGAGAGAGAGAGAGAGAGAGAGAGAGAATCTTCCCCATATCACATTCTTTTTAGCATAATACCTCTATCATTATCGAAATTATCAACATTATCATTTAATAATAGAGGGCAGAATACTAGGCCTAATTACATATGTGGATGACTTTCGCTAATGAATAGATGATGAAAATTAGGAGAAAATGTATGCAAGAACGGAGAGATAATGAAGGGAGACAAAGACAATTGAAGTAGAACATGTATGCAGAGAAAGGAGATGAAAAGTGGAGACAGACGCAAAGAGATTTTGTTTGTATAGAAAGGAGAAGAATAAAGTGGAGAGACAGACACGCGGGAGAAAGTGTATGCAAGGAAGGAGTGATGATAATAAAGGAAGGATAAAGACGCAAGTATGGAAATTGTATGCAAGAAAGATGATAATGAAGAAAGGAGAGGCACACACGGAGGGGCGAGTGTATGCAAGAAAAGGGCAAAATGAATGAGGGAGACAAACCATGAGGAAAATGTAAGCAAAGAAATGAGAATTAAGAAGAGAGACAGACTCACGAAGGAGGTGATCATGTATGCAAAGAAAGGAGAGTTAATTATGGAAGAAGACTGAGAAACACGGAACATATGTACGTACGTACATTCCTATCCTTAGGGGGATTTTGACTTTTCTACCGCGAGTTTATCCTTAGGCTATGTTGTCTATCTAGTTATGCTCATTATTATTCAAACTGCACCGGAGGCTGTGTTATGGGGGGGGGAGAGAGAGAGAGAGAGAGAGAGAGAGAGAGAGAGAGAGAGAGAGAGAGAGAGAGAGAGAGAGAGAGAGAGATACGTGAAAACTGTCAAAACCCTACAGCCTAGATTATGAACCAGTTAAATTAGTATTGCCTCTTAGACTTATTTACTTTGTATCTCAACAACCTGTAATTACAGAAAACCTGGACTTTTAGAACCTATAGTAAAATGAATTAGCTGAAATTAGCCTATTTCCAGTTCCCATTTTCAATCCATTAACACATATACCCAGAAAGTACAATATAACATCACCTCTTGCTCCCATTAACCCCGTTGTTTCGCTTATGGAAGGAGGGCATTTCCTCCCATGTCTGCATCAGCCTAATTGCTCTCATAAATACAAACAAAAAAGGGAAGATGATTTTAGTACCCGGGTGCTAAAACAAGGACACAAAATCCTTCTCTCTCTCTCTCTCTCTCTCTCTCTCTCTCTCTCTCTCTCTCTAAAGACCCAAGTGCTAAAGCAAGGACAAAATCTCTCTCTCTCTCTCTCTCTCTCTCTCTCTCTCTCTCTCTCTCTCTCTCTCTCTCTCTCTCTCTCACACACACACACACACACACACACATACACTAAAGACCCAGGTGCTAAAATAAGGACAAAATCTCTCTCTCTCTCTCTCTCTCTCTCTCCTCTCTCTCTCTCTCTCTCTCTCTCTCTCTCTCTCTCTCTCTCTCTCCAAAAGATTAGTATAACAAAATATTGTCGTCATATGAAAATCAGGCACTTTCCATAAAAGTATTATCAACTACATATGTCTGAACATCTGTATTTCCCTACGTCATCTAAAAAGCGCTAAACTGTTCTGGGGGAACAAAATAGCACTTGAAGTCATGATTAAAAACAGTGTTAACTTAGGGCCTAAGTGGAATTTAAAATAAAAATAAAATTCCGACTGAATTCTTGTTGGCCGTTTTAAACACGCAATCTTTCTTTTTCATGATTTTTCCTTATTTCTTGAATGGAAATATCATCATTATAATCCAGCCAATTTGAGAGCAAGCCGGCTTAACTCTGTACTGGTCCCAAACGCGGATCAATGGAAAGGTGTAGTATCAGGATAAGCATCAGACGGCATAACTCGGAGCCAAAACCAACACTTAAAGTCTCCAAGAGGCTCGAGAGAAGTTTGTGTACATTTATATATATTTGTTTATTTAACTTTTTCTTCTACATATATATTATAGATGCTCTCTACAAATGCCCAATTATAACTATGTTCAGCGTCATGAAATTCATATAGGCCCACGCCAATTACAGAAAAAATGGACAGAGAGCACGCGAATGCCTCGTAAAAATACCTGTGACTATCCTTTTTCTTGACCGTGAGAGAATAAAGACCGTAAAAGATGATAAAATATTATATGTAAGTTGTCTCAGTGTAACAAGGATCAAGGAAGGTTTGATTTTAACCTGTTTTATCCACAATTTATCTTTATATTTTATTTAAGAAAGTATGAAAGTAACAGATTAAAGAGTTATAAGCCTAGCTCTTCCACGGATGTAGGACTAGCATTATTCAAAGCCAAAGGTAAGTTATTCACAAACATACAATGGCACCTAAAACTATTGGGAACTAATCTAAAATAATAATAATAATAATAATAATAACAACAACAACTGAAGCCCTTTCATAACCGCACTTCAAGACCCTGAATCTTTCTCCTCCTCATGTTTAGCCACACGCCCTGTCCATCACTTTGACCTATGGCGCACAACCTCTTTTCCATCAAACCTAAATCTCTCCTCCATGCATGATTAACTCCTTCTATGCCCATGTATAATGGCCAATCATGCGGTACTAATGTATGCATCAGGAACCGCATCCTGATTATGATTATAGATGATACATAATGTATATATCACAAGTAAGAAACGGTAAGCTGCTGCTGCTGAGAAGATTGATAACTTAAGTCTTCAAAAACCTAACAAAATTTTAGTTAATAATAATAATAATAATAATAATAATTAGTAGCAGTAGTTTTAGTAGTATTAGCAGTAATAGCAAGAAGATAAATAAATTTATCTAATAATTTACTCTATACTGGAGACAGCGAAATACTTTTAAGTCTCATCCACTTGTTAGATATTCTAATATAGGATAATTGGAAATTTGATATTTTGACTTCAGAGGCACGAGTTTCCCGATTGCAAACATGATCGCAGAAGAGGACATGTCAGTGTTTTTTTTTTTTTTTTTTTTGTGAAAGCTGCTCATGGTGATTCACTTATTACACATTCAAGTTTCAATTTTGTTATTTCATTTTATAAACATATTATTATTTATTTGATGAATATAATCTTTAGCTGCCTCACAAGATGTTAACTCCGTGTTATTATGTATGTTTATATGAAAAAAAAATTGATTTACACGACCATAAAAATAAATTCTTCTTTAAATTTTTTTTTTAAATTCATATCTAAAGTTTCTTGAATAAATGCTGTATTTTTACGATACATGAATATATTAACCAAGGAATGTAATAAATGAAGTTATCCAAGCTGAATTTACTCAAGTGAAATTTTTCATCCGGAAATTCTCTGAAGAAAAAAAAAAAACATAGACCATTCGCGTGTCCTCGGGGAAAATAATAATTTCACCACTAGGACTATTGTTCCAAGCGAGGCAAAAACCATATTTAACCATTTTTAAAATTTTATGATTGCCTTTTACCTGGCCTATGCCATAAACCATAGGTATGGTTCAATATAACCATAAAACTGCTAGATATATATGGAAGGAAATAGGCAAAGATGCTATTACTTATAGATTTTTGTCCTGGTCAAGCCATAAAGCACATAAATTGGGAGGCTAATTCTCGGACAGGCATACATTTTTAAGCGAAGAGTACCCAGGTAGCGGAGCAATGCTGTATCTAGTATCAGACTTTAAGCTCCAAGGAAACAGCTTAACCTACTTTGAAGTTGAGCTTGCAAATGTTTACAAATTTGAGCTACTCTTCAAAAATTTTGAGAATAGTCCTTCTCAAAACTAAAGTCGGATACGGACTGGCATATTCAAGAGAAAATTTGAAAATGTTTCTTTCCAAATTGAGCCATGAGGGATCGGATTTGTTTACTTGTAATAGTTTAAGAAATAATTATTAAAATGATCCTTTGTAAATGGACTAGTTTATTACTAGGAAAGTTAGAACGCTGTTCTCACTCAAGTCCTGGAGATATTCTTAGGAGCGCTAGAGAAGGATGTTTCGAACAGTCCTACAGAAATGGATCATCCTAATATTCCTGTCTGAGTAGGCTATATCACCAAGACCTAGAACAGGATGCGACCAGGAGAGGTGCCTGCATTTGTCATGTCATAAAATATAATGGATCGACAGACAACCTTGATAGATGGTCAGATCTTGGACGGATGGGGAACTACGAACATGTCTTATCTTCTTGGTTTTATGGGTCTGGGGAGGGGGGGGGGAGTTAAGAGGTTTCTTTAATTAGAGTCTTGATTTTGATAAGACCATCAAGATATCTAGTAGCTGAACGAATTCTGACCGTGTTTCAGCTGTTCTAAACAAACAGACATTAAAATGACGATGACTACTGATTAAATAGTTACAATGCTACTTGATTGATGCATAACCTTGTTTTACTTAAATACTTTTATTGCATTAAATGCAATATAAAAATATTATCCCAAATTTCAGCAATAATTTATTGTATTAAATTTTCATTTAAATAGTTGCGTTTGAAGTAAGTGCAATCTCTATTATATTTCTATAAAAATCAATACTCTACTGGGAAAAAAAAGCGCAAAGCCAAATTAATGAAAACAATCCTATGCTTAAAACCCACCATGGACCACAAGAGAGGTTCATGGATATCTAGCTGGGAACCATTGCACTTGGCCATTTCACTGAAGACAGAAACTTGGCATTCCTCTCATTAATGTACAATTCTGCGGTATTATCTCGAGCCGCATCTCTTGAATTTATTCTAAATTAAGTTTCAACAAAATATCCACCACAAAACCTTCGTTAGCTAAAAACCAGTTTAGCTTTTAATTACATCGCATCAAAACTAGTTTTTTCAGCATTTATTGGCTTATATTGGAGAAAGAATGAACAACAGAGGTCTTTTTTCTCTACTGTAAGATTGCCATACATAAAGAGTTTTAATTAATTTATTCATTCGTATACATAATTAACTTTGTATTTTTGGTTGTTTATCTCTCTCAAGTGTTCCCAATTCAAATGAAGTGGACAAAGACAGGTTGGAGATAGGGATTAATCCTGAGTGCCCTTCCGAACGCCCCGCTGTGGACTCTAACCAGCATTTGTTGGCTTACTTCCCAACTTGAGTGCTCTGCCAATGAGGTACAGCGGCCACCATATATTTAGCTTGGTATTATGTTTCCTAAATAAAGAAATAATTTATTTATTAATGTATTTTCCTATTTCTATTAGGCTTATATGTGCAAACTGGTGATAAAAATTAATACTGTTTATACCGTGAGTCAACCCACTATGTAAGAATCACATCTCCATTGACTTGTGACAATAAAGATAATTAGTTTATTGATAAATTTATGTTCGATTCGCGGAGTGGCAAATTCGATCACACTGCAGGGCGTCAGGATGGGCATCCAGTCTTAATTCCTCAGCTCCATCCAGTCCGTATCCACACCCATTCCAATGTGAATAAATAGTGACAAAACGGAACAAAAAATAAAAAAAATTATCTATTACGAAATTTAATCCGTTATTCTATTCATCTCCTTTTATTAGTTCTTAATGGAGTATCGTCCTATTTGCAATAAAAAAAAATGCTGTAAGCACTAAAAGAGAAAATAAAATCCAATTAAAATATGGGGAAGATGACAGAAAACAGAAAAAGCTTAAATTAAGGACATGATGAAAGAGTGATATGGAACTGCATATAAAGCCAATGGCAATATCACGGTGGAAGAGCCGCATTTCGCCTGATCAGTGAAGTTAAGTCCCACTGGATCTGGTCATTACTGCATAACTGTACACTGGGGAAAGCCAGATGCTGTTGGCATATAAGGGGACCGCCACAGAGTATTGATATAGTGCTCGATTTGGGAGGTGACGGACCAATGTTCGAGACAGCGGCGGGGCGTTAGGAAGAGCACCAAGCCTTAATTCCTTGGCTACACTTCGTCTGTATCCATCCCCATATGGGAAAGAATTGTGACATATAAAACGTAAAAAACAATAAGACGGCAAATAATCCAGCCACTGGGGGAGTAAGACACCTCAATTGGTCAAGGTCCCAAGACAGGATCAATGGAAAGGATTGTTGTTAGAAAGGGCATTACAAAACCCTAAAACCTTCTGTAATTACCAGCACTGGCCATCCAAGAATGTTGTACGAAACAGCGACCACATATGATAATAGAAAAAAAAGATATGCATCGTTTTGTCACAGTCAGTCCCTATCCGAATGTGTGTGTGTGTGTGTGTGTGTGTGTGTGTGTGTGTGTGTATATATATATATATATATATATATATATATATATATATATATATATATATATATATATATATATATATATATATATATATATATATATATATATATATATATATATATATATAACAATACAATAATAAAAGTTTTCGAAAAGTGCAGTTAAGCAATTTACAATTAACAGATTTAAAAAGAGTAAAATCTGAAATTTTAAGAATTATCCGAGCTTGCAAAAGCAATTCCAGGAACGCTTGCGAAGTAATTGCTTGATTGTTTACCCATTACATTTTCTGTGTAAGTGAGTGTGTGCGTGTGTGTGAGTATATTTTTATTTTTTGGGGAGAGTGAGAAAGACTGGTGATGCTTAGCTGCAGTTTATGCAGCAATAGGGGCCATAATAGAAGTAATGAATTGCTTCAAAAATAACACTCAGTTCAACTACTACTACTACTATTACTACTACTACTACATGAGTTTGACGCGTTAATTACTCTCTAACAACCCTGTTACGGTCTTGTTCCGCTAAGCAACGATGAGTTCAAGTAGTTAACTCGGGAAGATGATCAACAATGAATGTTCCACACAGTGGAACACTTTCTTGCCATTTGTGTCGCTTCGCTGCAACTGAGAGAGAGAGAGAGAGAGAGAGAGAGAGAGAGAGAGAGAGAGAGAGAGAGAGAGAGAGAGAGAGAGAGAGAGAGAATAAGTAGATTAAAAAAAAAGTAGCAGCTTAATGAAAATGCAAAACTAAGAGAACGATAAACAATATAAAGACAGTTTGATAGAGTAGTCGAAGTTAATTATAATAATGGCGAGAAAATAATAGTAAGAGAAACAGAGATGGGGAGTATTGTGACTTGCCAGATAACAAGATATATTAGGCGATATATAACGAATACGTCAAATATTCGGTGTAACTGTCCTGAACAGTCCTACATAAATTAGATAGCTTTGTTGATATTTTCAATTGTATTCATTAATTTTGTTTTCTTTTCTTTATTGCTCATGATAAAATAAGTTTAAAAGAACTGCTCATTTCTTCAAAATACTACTGCTATGATGAATTTTTTTTTTTATCAAAGATAACATAGTAAGATATTTCACTTCAACAATATGAAAAATCGTGTATATATATATATATATATATATATATATATATATATATATATATATATATATATATATATATACAAAGCAAGAATACTTCCTCTGTGTTCCCTTGTGTGTCGTAAAAGTTGACTATATGGGACGGAGAGAAGGAACTGATATATATATATATATATATATATATATATATATATATATATATATATATATATATATATATATATATATATATATATATATATATATATATTGCAAGTTTTTAATATTTCTTATGGAAAATTCTCATAATTAACACTTTCTATGTAGAGTTCTCCCATCAGCTCTAATGTCACCTCGGGTAATAATTCTATCTTTCAGCCATGTTCGTGAAATATTTTCTCTCTCTCTCTCTCTCTCTCTCTCTCTCTCTCTCTCTCTCTCTCTCTCTCTCTCTCTCTCTCTCTCTCTCTCTAATTTTTTGATATTTTTTTTTCATATTTGAATCAAATAAGTGTCTGTGCTAATAGCTAATGCAAATTATAGTAAAACTTATTTATTAATTTATAAATCTAGAAACCATTTTATGAAGCAAAACACACCAAGAAGCATTATATTTAAACTTGAATATTCGGCGATAAAGTAATTAGATTAACCAAACCAATCCTTTTTTATATAAATAACAAGAAAATTATACATAACATCGGATGCTTCAGGACAGCTTAGGGCAAGGGTTACTTAACATTTAGCCCTTTTTTATGTCCCCTTTCTCAGCCCTACTTCCTTTGTCTGTAAGTCCACGCCCCTTTTCAGTAACCAAGCAGCAACCACGCCCCTTTTCAGTAACCAAGCAGCAACGATAGCGTGAAAACATCCTATTGAATCTATTATTATCTAATTGCTTTAGGGGCATGCACTCAGGGTAAGGATTAAATCTGCCAAAACAAGTCCTTCGCAAGAAGGCAACCGTCCTAGCCCTTGGTAGATAAGGGAGTCCGTGACGTAAAACCGGAACATTATCTAATTGCTTTTGCATCTTTGTCTGCATAATAAACAAGATTTGCTCACTGACGGCAATTACAAATTGAACAACATATTGTGTTACTGCTGAACTAGGAGTGTCTGAATGTAAAGGGGGGTTTACACGGTCAAACGGTTCGTCGAAAGCGGTTCGACAGACAAGTGTTTGAAGTGATGTTCGAACGTGTGAACGGGGTATTTGGTTGTCGAACACGTTAGTCAAACGTGTTTGACAACCAAATACCCCGTTCACACGTTCGAACATCGCTTCAAGCACTTGTCTGTCGAACCGCGTTCGACGAACCGTTTGACCGTGTAACCCCCCCCCTTAAGACGAAATATCTAGATGTGCCAAAAGCGTTTTATCAACAATTCTACATAAGACAAAAGAAAAAGAGGTTAATTAACAAGCATCAAGATTGAACAAATATCTAAAATTTCAACTGTAACACATCTCAAAAGTAATTAAGGGGAATACTATGTACATTTACGATTGCATTACTTAATTAGCTGAAAATGTGTACTCATAGCAAAAATGGCACTTGGAACTGTGAATTCATGACGCCAATTAACTAAAATATTACTGATGCGTCGATAAGTGGCCGAAGTAGCGTAGAGATAAAATGTTTTACTCAGGATGTGATGGAAACCGCGCCCGATCTACGCGGGGCGATAGGAAGGGAATCCAGCCTTCATTCTCTATCTTCAGTCTAACTGTCCACCCCCAAATGGGGGGGACTAATAGTGACATATGAAACAGGAAAAAAAAAAAACATTGTATCGATGCATCAAAGCCGGACAAAACTAAACTGAATTTGATCAATCTCAATAATATAAACTTGGAAATATTAATATCCTAAAGAATGCTGTGCTGATATACCCAACATTGCGGGAAAAACCATCTTCCTTTCTTATCATAAACCATATCCATCTATACTATCCTACGGAGCAGCAAAGAAGGAAGTTTTCCCTCCCACAATAAAAGATTTCGAGAGAGAGAGAGAGAGAGAGAGCTTTCCCTATCTCGTCCAAACAAAGCAATTCCAAACACCTCTCAACAAAGAGGAGCTGTGGAGGATCTCCGGCCGACCGGAGAGAACCTTATCTTTACCGTCTTTCTCTCATCAACCCTGAGGGAGGTCTTACTTTACGGTAAAGCCCCAGCGGGTCATGCTAATTTACCCCCTCTTTTGGGGCCTGATGGGGCAGCTTTTAGGCATCATAAGTGACCTCAAATTGCCCTATCTACCTACCTACCCACCTTACCCTTGAACTTCACCTAGACAATGAATATTTAAATGTTGGGTACTCGGTTTTGATCACTGGATGGAGGCGGATGTAAATGCCTTTACCAGGATACTGGAAATAAAAATGGCTACTTTTAATTAAATTTCACTCTACGTACTCGATGCAAATTTGTATTTGATTTGCGAGAGTACTTAAAAAATACGTGAAAAGTCATGTTGAATAAATTCATAACCATAACGTAGCACTCTAAGAGAATACGCGTTATATCGAGGGCACAGTTTCTTGGGTAAAAATGTTTTACAGTTAAAAGTAAACAACAAACACTTAATGTCAATCCCTGCCGAGAGAATAGGTCCCCATTCCTCCAATTCAAAGGTGTCCACGAAAGGATGTATAAGAGATTCTTGTATGAAGGCACTCCAAGACGTAAGCCTACCTGTGCGACAATCTTAAATCTGTGGTGGAGGGGTGGGTCTCAGTCTTATACTACGAGAGGCAAGAGGGATAAGGAAAAGATTTAAGAGGGTATCAAGGGGGTATGCAGGTGGGTGACAGCTTCAAAAAGTCTCAGAGAGTGCCTAGTCACCTTCCTAAAGAAGGAGGCCTACTAATCCACCCTTTCAATCCAATGAGAGGGGATGAGATTGATATGTGCTCGCTGGATAGGCTTACGCCGCTCTGAGGTTGACAGGTAAGTACTCACCTGCCCTCCTCCTAAAAGAGTAATAGTGCTTGACTTGAGAGTTTTCAAGTCACGAAGAAATATTTATATATACAGCACGAATGTATGTTTGAGTAACCGAATAGACAGAAAAACTCAACCACTTCATGGTTTATCACAGTCATTAAATATTATTATCAAACTCAGTCAATTTTCAATAAACAAATGACAATATATATTTTTTCACCCCTGGTCATTAACTCCCTAACCATTTAGCCTATTTCATCATAGGCATACAAATTAGAAGCAACTAACTCCGAGAGGCCACAGTCCAAAAGGGCAGCACTGGGTATGCCTTTAACGGTATTGTGGGCATGCTAATTGGCACTCAGTGGCTCCGGGCACAACAACACAACAAGACATTGACCAACTACAGTGTTACATCTGTAGGAATGCGACCGGCGTCCTCAAGGGAGTGTTTGTACCACCATCATTATTATTTAAGTGTCTCTGATTATAAATTACAATACATTCTCAGTCTTACCCACGCTGCAGTTTAAACGTTCTTTCTCTGGGTCTGATTATCTGTGTCTGGCTGTCTATCTGTCTCTCTCTGAGTGATCGTCCGAATTTCATTAAAAAAAAAGATGAATGACTAAAATTACTTTATTTTCATATTATGAATAAAATTATATAAATTAGGAAGATCATATTTTAGTGTTCATTAAGAAGGATGTACCTTTATTTATAGCAAATTGCAATTTTATAGAGCTTTCTCTAATACACGACTAGACTCAAGCTATGAAGCCCCAGTGGTGTTTCTATTGATCATCTAATTAATGCATGCATGTATATATATGTATGTGTATGTGTGTGTATATATATATATATATATATATATATATATATATATATATATATATATATATATATATATATATATATATATATATATGTATATGTATATGTATATATATGTATGTGTATGTGTATATATATATATATATATATATATATATATATATATATATATATATATATATATATATATATATATATATATATATATATTTTACCTACTTATTATTCTAACCTGAAAATTGTTATTCTATATCTGCTTCAAATTGTCTGCAGTAGTACCGTTGGAAAGTGAAATGTAACTTAAATGATAGCACTCAACAAGGGCTATTGAAAATATTGTCACAATGATTACTCTTCAAGTACTCTTCAATTATTACACTATATTTTATTATTAATTACTTGCTATGATATTTAAAATTAATTGCAAATTCTATTAGTATGTTATTTATACATAACCAAATAGTTTGTAATGTTATCAACTGCAATATGACTGGGAGTGCCCATGTCCCCATGTACAGTTATCTGAATAAATAAATAAAAAAAGCGATACTTGGAGAGCAAACCTCTTAGAGTTTATTTCCTAAGTTGATGGGTAATCACGAAGTATTTTTCAGCTCATTTCGTTCATTACCAGATGCCACTTATTTGCATACATGTTCTACCTAATGGATATAAAACACTCTCAAATGCAGGAAAAGGTTGGGTATCTTGTTACTCAAAGAATACTTTTAGCTGAGTATGGGTACATTACCCAGGTTTGAATAGCACTGAGGTAATTTTTGAACGACACCCATCCATTACCTTATGTTAATATATTTTCGGTATATCATATATCCCGATTTTCTTTTGTAGAATGCTAAGAACTGCAATTATATACCGCGAAAGCTCGGAGAAGTAAAGATAAGAAAAAAATTATAAACAATCTAAAAGCTTTAAAACAATTCATACGTTGTTATTTTACTGTATTCAAAGATTCTGAGACGAGAACACCAAGGACAGAATTACAAGAAAATTCACCATCAACAATATAATGACCTATGACCTAACTCAACCTAACCTGTTGTTTATCGGTGAATTTATCAGACATGGAAGGCGCTCAACATGTGCCAAGACAGATGTTTTAACAATGAAGCAAAGGCCAAGGAGCATAATATTAGATGTGGGACGCAAGTGGTAGAATTCTATTTTCGTGAGCTTTGTACAAGATATAATGTCCACCGGCAATCTGTGCTGAGGATATGAGAGAGAGAGAGAGAGAGAGAGAGAGAGAGAGAGAGAGAGAGAGAGAGAGAGAGAGAGAGAGAGAGAGAGAGAGAGAGAGAGAGAGAGAGAGAGAATTCAAGATGGTTTTCCACTACTTGTAGAAAAGTTGGCCAACTTGTTCCTGTGCACGGCTGAGTACACCAACTTCAAAATACGGCAGAGGGGTCTAGGTAGGGCACTCATTTACTACTGAAAGAACTATTAAGTGAGTAAAAATGCTAAAATTCCACTTACAAGTATTGAAATAAAACATTTTTTTTTTTTACGATTGGTGTCACTATTACTCCCCATTTGGGGGTGGACAAAAACGAATTGAAGCTGGGGAATAAAAAAACTCAACTTTAATATTTGGTACTACTAAGTTAGGGAAAACAATTTCTTCGTCTTTTTTTTTTAAGTAATGTTGGCCATTATATACCCTCTCTACCACTTCCCTATGGAAAAAACAAAAGTCCTCTACCGCATCGGTCCTAACCACTCTTTTCGTGTTTTCTGAAGGTGTTCTGTGGTAGCCCCGGAAACCGTGAAGCGGCCGCAAATTCCGCTGGCCACATTCATCAGCGGGGAAAAAGAAAATTTCTCTCATGGGAATAGGACTCTAGGATCTTTGAAGGAATTTATGACATAGAGTTCATTTTAAAAATGAAGGGAATAATACATGCATATTTCGCTTTCAACAGAAATTAATCTCTCTCCTTTTAGCTCCCTAAGTATAAAGGGATGCCAAGATTCCCCACCACATCACCTTGCTTGGATCATCCAAAGAGATGGGGAGCAAGGATCTTCTGCCGTGAGGTCGACAACCGCAGCTGGTTTTCTCCCACGAATCATGTGAAGGCAATAATAAGGAAAATGGTAAGTGGCACATTGAATAAAAATGTGATCTGCCATTGTCCTAAACTTGATTAAAAATACTGTGTAATTATCGCGTTTTCAGTGTTTGTAATTCTTCGTTATTATTATTATTATTATTATTATTTGCTGCGATTACTTACTATGAATATTTAGGAATACGTATGAATGTGTATTTGCACATACTATATTGGAAATTCATATCCTCTGTTCTAAAGTTAAATAATTTACTCTGTGTAACTGTATTTATAATACTTTTTGAGCGAGACAGTAATATTGCTATTTTAGGCAAACAGTAGACGTGCACACGTTCCGGGAGTGTCTGCATGCGCACGTCTCCATGTAAAATAATGCCTTTTAACGAAATGAAAAAAATAGCTATAATAATAAAAAGTAATAATAATAATAATAATAATAATAATAATAATAATAATAATAATAATAGAGAATGTAAAATTCCCTTAATAATGATAAGCCATTAAAAGTCACATTCACCATATTTTATAATGACATCCAGTGACGTAACCTGCGATATGACGACGGTATTATTACGGATGTTATCACTGTCATGACGTTACCGCTAAAGCTTATCGTACTTCGGCGGGACACGATTCGTGCGCTCTTATCCATGTTATTAACCGTCCATTATCTATGCGTATCTTCTCCCGCTTTATCATATATACGCTGGTCACGCTTTCGTGTGTGTGTGTGTGCGTGTGTATGTGTTATTTAAGCACGTGGGTATTCTTTGTCATTAAATTAATAAGACAAAGGTAACACACATATATATATATATACATACATACATACATACACACACACACACACACACACACACACATATATATATATATATATATATATATATATATATATATATATATATATATATATATATATATATATATATAAACCTTCTAGTCATTAGGAATAAAAAGTCCAGTCTTTCTTGAACTAAATTATATAATTTACTACAGTAAAGTGATTAATGTGTGTGAACTTAAATATTTAAACCGAATTAGGTTTGATTTAAATCAGACACAGGGGAAGAAGCCAGCTCAACTCTATACCAGTCCCAAACCCTGATAAAAGGAGACAACTGGAGTCTGGAAAGCCAACCAACCGCAAAACTCTTTGTGTCAAAACTGACACTAATTTCTTCGAGGCTAGTGAGAAACAGAAATCCCATATGAACATGAGAAAAGTTGCTAAGGAAGGAGAGAAGTGAGTTTGATTTACATGATAGTAAATAATGAATTAATCTCGGAATACTTCGTAATTACTTCATTACTACGATTCCTAATGGTATCTGTAATCGCAGAGTGCTCTTCTGCCAGCAATCAATTGTTACACTATATTGTTTTCTTAATTATTTGCTATGACATTTAAAATGAATTGCAAATTCTATTAATATTTGATTTATACATGACCAAATATAGATTGTAATGTTTAAGAACTTCAATTATCATAGAAGTGCCCATGTGCCTTGTAATCATCAGGAATAGAAAACAAAAATAATACTAATTCTACCTTGTCTAGTAGACGAGTCATAGATTACTCACAAGAACTAGCAAGAGTTTCTACATCTAAGTAGACAATTAACAAGACTACTTCCAGCTAAATAAACTATTTTCGTAGTAATAAATAAGAAATAAGCTTCAAAAAAAAAAAATAGGTACTGAACCAAGTACGAGAACAAGAATGAGTTCCCTTCCTAGTCGACGAGTATTAGTTATAGAAAAAGGCTATCTTGTCTAGTAGACGAATACTAGACTACTTCCAATAGCATGAGTTTCCTTTCTAGTAGTGGAAGTGGAAATCTCAGAAAAGGCAAGCTGGTGAACCCAGTACAGGAATCAGATTGAATCACAAACAACCACATACGCCACCAATACTTCATACACTCCCTGAGAGATCTGGGGGCTAGCCCAGGATCGGGATTGATCTTCCTTTAGCAACTCGAGGCTGTTCAACCAGGCAGCTTAAAGAACAACAACAAAAAGAACACACCAACAACAACTATAACCAGACTGTAGTAGAAGTGTATTGGCCTCAGGAAAAAAACTATCTAGCTTGGTAGACGAGTAGTAGTAGATTAGTGCCAAAAGTACGGAGGAGCTAGAATGAGTTTCCTTAATAATAGTAAGAGAGTAACGGCCTCAGAAAATGACTAGCTATGGAACCGCAATTTACAAAAGCCACTAAATCCACCTTGTGGACATGTGACGAATTCCCACGCTGGCCAACAATTTACACCGTTCTTTGGCTGATTTTCCCACCAGAACAGACTTCATTCAACGTTATTTAATGTTATTTTGCACATTTCCAGCGCGTTTCCAGTTAATAGGCGTAGAACTTCTAAAAGAAAGAGAAAAAACTGCTTTTCTTTGTATTCAATTTAGTCACGGCTTTTTTTAGTGTTGCTTTTTCTTTTCTTTTTTTCTGAAAATTTTAAGGACACTTCGGAAATAACACATTCGAAAATATAATAGCGAACATTTATGTAATAAAATACAACTACTACTAATACTACTACTACTACTACTACTACTAATAATAATAATAATAACAATATATTTATTATCATTACTGCTATTATTTACGAAATAAGTAAAAGAATTAATATAGGCAGCATACATCTATATTAAGAATCGGATTAACTACTTTCCCGACACACACACGCACAAATACACACACACAGAAAGAGAGAGAGAGAGAGAGAGAGAGAGAGAGAGAGAGAGAGAGAGAGAGAGAGAGAGAGAGAGAGAGAGAGAGAATATCATCTGCACCCTGAAAAATGTAAATTGAAAACAGAGCTCTGACAATAATTCGCCCTCCCTCTGGCCCATGGGGTCACGGGCGTGCACCCATGAGAGCATAGGTGTGCATTTCGCATGACCAATTTCCTATTAACCGCATTACCATCCTTCAGCAGCTCTTGGTGAATCAGGGTCGAGCTCACAACCAGAAAGACTCGAGCTCGAGTGTCCAATGTGCACACGTCCTCATAAAAAAATAAGAAATGTCATAAAAATAATAATAGATGGTTGTAGAGAATCTCTTCGTCTGAGCCACTTAAGCATAAGAATGCCAGGGGTTTGCTGTTATTTGCGTGGTAAGCATGACTCAAATTGCGACATTGAGTACATCATCAAATGTGTTGGGAAAAAAGACAGAACACCTTTGAATATAAGTCTCTGCCTAGCAATATAATGGCTGTTCCTAAGCTCTTGTGTTGGTGTCTTTGTGTCTGTATGCATGAGCGAGAGAGAGCAATATGAAAATTGAAACACTGACATTAATAATAATAATAATAATAATAATAATAATAATACATACATACATTTACCTTGGCTGTTTCCCCCAATTTGGGGGGTAGCCGAAATAAAAAAAATAATAATAGTAATAATAAATAAATAAATAAATAAATTGAGCATATTTTGAAATTCGAAATATTACTAATTGACGGTTCACTGGGCGAAGCTGCTTATATATGTAAAAATATTACGCATTAATAGCTAGAAATATTTCATTATTTGATCTCATACTTTCTCTTGAATTTCTCTCGCTGGAATATAGATGATATTCCAGTTAATAAAAGGGTAAAATTTCCAGAAACTATAAATAAACAAAATAAAATAACATAAAGGGTAAAATTCTCTAGAGACATAGGGTATGACCTTTCTCTTCCATCCCATAGGAATTATGCCTCCCTAGAGGTCAAACCTAAACCTGACCTCTGGTGACCTGTCCTCTTACCTAGCCACCCACCTGCGAATTAGGGTCAACGGAAAATTGAGGATGGAAATTATTAAGAGATTTAGATTCTTCGATTTCTGCTGGAATTATTTTGCATTGCTAAGCATGTCTTATTATTACTACAATTATTATTTTTCTTCTTTTTCTTCTTCTTCTTCTTCTTCTTATTATTATTATTATTATTATTATTGATAGAACAAATGCAATGCGAACACGCAATTAAAATGGCCTAAAATAAACTACCTATTATTTTCTACACGTCCCAGGTTCGAATTCCAACATAGGATGTAGATTAATTGATAAAATTATTATTAAAGTTTTATTATTATTATTATTATTATTATTATTATTATTATTATTATTACCAACCCAAGTCACTACTGGAGCAAGCCAGTACAACAGGGTGCCAGTCTCAAGCCCGGATAAATGAAAAGAATTGGTTTAAAGGAAAGCATCCGACCATTAAACCAAGCAAAAAATAAACAAGCAAAAACAATTCTCTAAGAATGAGAAATCATGAAAATGTTTACACTTTCGTCAAGCTGCTGATAAAGACTATGACGATGATGGTAATTATTATTATTATTATTATCATGATTATTGTTATTAT
Source organism: Halocaridina rubra (assembly GCA_037179515.1). Taxonomy (NCBI): domain Eukaryota; kingdom Metazoa; phylum Arthropoda; class Malacostraca; order Decapoda; family Atyidae; genus Halocaridina; species Halocaridina rubra. The sequence goes on along the minus strand of JAXCGZ010000562.1, from coordinate 32,948 downwards.
TATTATTATTATTATTATTATTTTAATTATTATTATTATCATCATCATTATTCTTCTTATAAGTGGTAGTAGTAGTAGTAGTAGTAGTATTCTATTAACATCATAATCATTATTATAGGAAAAAAACGGCAAAGCAGAGGTTTAGAGTGCTCGACGCGAGAAGTGACAACTTTTTATTTTTTTTATGATTGTGACACCAGGACAGGTAAAAAAAAAGTAAAAGGAGAAACAGAGATGGGGATTATTGTGACTTGTCAGATGTGAAATGATAATAAGAGATGTATAACGAATATCCAACAATATTCGGTGTTGATGTAGGCATAGAGAGAGAATCGTAACTGAAGGAAGACTTAACATCGAACTGTCCTGGACAGTCTTATTTAAGTCCACAAGCCCCTTCAGCTGTAGTATCACAACGGGCGGTTGATACCATGGGCCAACCTACTACCTATTATTATTATTATTATTGATGTTATCCTTATCATTGAGGATACTAATTTCACATTTCATCGCTACCTTCAAAACTAAAACCTTACAAGCGCACTTAAATAGCGATACTCAATGCACATTATATCGTTACCTTCACAAAATACATAAACACATTAACAATACAAATCTTTGACCGGTGACGTCACAAGGACAGACGATAACAAAGACAACCATAAGAAAAATCGTGATCCTTATTTTCAATAAAACCATCCCTTGTCTCCTACAACCCCCCCCCCCCCCCTCCCGCCTCATATCTTTCTTTCTCCTTCCACATTCTTTCTTTCCTTTTCTCGTTGTCAGCAGCGAGAGAGAGAGAGAGAGAGAGAGAGAGAGAGAGAGAGGAGAGAGAGAGAGAGAGAGAGAGAGAGAGAGAGAGAGAGACATGGCGACGACCGGATGTGACCACTTAGCACCACATAATACAATTTGCAGAGAACTAAAATTCAGAATCAAAATGGCTGGAGTGTTGCGATTTTCAAAGCCACAGGTGGAGCAAGCGATTTTTCTTCAAGTATTTTCTAGATCTGCGTACTCAGAAGTGGCGTTTAATGGTTTTGGATCAAAATGACGGGCTCTAGCGATATTTTTTTTCAAATATTTTCGAGATTAAAGCAGTAGGCTATAGCAGCGATTTTGAATTTTGTTTCAGATCAGAATTACTGGATCAAACGATTTCCAGAATCAAGTCACGGATAGGAATAGAAGACTAGGGATTTTTAAGAATTAATGTTGGACCAGAATAGCTGGAACAAGTAAGTCCTAAAAGTTAGTTTTGTATCAAAATACCCGGATCTAGGAATGTTTAAGAGCTAATGTTGAGTCAGAATAGCAGCTCTAACGATTTTCAAGACACTATTGGATAATATTGGCTGAATCTAGGGATTCTTAACTGATAGGTTGGTTCAGAATTCCAGTATCTAGCAATTCTAAAACCTAGCGTTGCATTAGAATAGCTGGATCTTACGATTTTTGAAGTTCGCTCTGGATTAGAAAAAGTAGATATAGCTATATTTGGTACAAATATTGGATCAAGAATACCTGGATCTAGTGATTTTGGGCTTGGATGTAGCGATCTAACGATTTTTTTTTAGTTCGCTTAGGGTAAAAAAAGTTGGATTTAGTGATTTTCGAGTAACTTTAAATTATAAAAGTTTGATTACGCGCTGGATTTAGAAATATTTTTTGAGCTAGTGACTTATTTTCATTGTTTTTTTTTTTAAATTATATGCTGACAAATAGGGGGAGTCCCTCTTTATATCGGACCCAATCACAGGCTCTCCATACTCTAGCACAATTAATTAAATATATTCATAAGGGCTAGAATATCTTCACGACGCCATCAAACAATTTCTAAACTGCTTTGGGTTATATGTAAAAGGATTCTTTTCAGACGAAAGTGTGTGAATCACATTATAGTGGACCAAACTACAAGTAATTCAAATTATAGTACAATAATTTAGGTGTAATGCATATCAAATTCATTTTTAAAAATGTTACTCCAAAACGTTATTACATTTTACTTAACAAAGAATGAGAGAATCGTTTTTTTTTTTTGTATTAATGAAATGATCGAAGTATAGTTGGTTTCCGGTGACTGTTTGTTCTGATTCAGTCACCCTCCTTACACGGTGGATTGCGGGCATTGTATACATCAATTAACTGAAATATATAAGAGAAAAGAAGGTGTTTGGAATACTCTGTTGCACGGGAGATAATTGTGAAAATTGTAAAAAGCAAAAGAAAATAACAGTTATTTCCGCCGGAAGTGTCTATTTTACTACCCCGTGTCACAATTAAGTACAAATTTAATCTTGTAAAACCTGAGGCGATCCAACCACAGAACACTAATATTTTTTCTTTTTTTAATTTTGCCTTAACTTAGCAATAAAACTAAATATATAAAACAATACGAATGAATAGAGAAATAAAGCATGATTATGTTAATGAAAATATACATAAATAACTAAATAAAAAAATTAATTGATTAAATAATAAAAATAGGAAGTGTAACTATGCATAATGTGAGTCTAGCCCATCACAAAAATACTAAAAAAAAATCATATGACCTTTTCTTAATGCAGCAGTCCAAAATAAACACAAATAAATAAATATGAAAAATAACTTAAGCATGAATATGCTAATAAATGAGTAAATAATTGAATAAACAAATAAATAGAACAAGGAAGAAAGCAAATCCTAACTTCCTGGAATAAGTTTGATATGCTGTCATAACCGGCAAAGAGAAGACACTACTTCGGAAAACCAACAGACTAGACAAAAACCAACTTGATTCATAGTCAATCCACCTGTTGGGTTACATATTTATAAGCGGAAAAAAATATACCAAGAGAGACCTAAATACCATTAACGGTTGGTTAACCCATTACTCTAACCTTTTTACCTATTATTTTTCACCTCAGTGACTTTGTAAATTAACAAGGCTGTTCTTGAAACAGCAA
>JAXCGZ010000562.1:2500-25000 GCA_037179515.1 Halocaridina rubra | reverse complement strand
GGCCTGGTTATACGGGGCTTGTTATAATATGAACTAACTCTCTCTCTCTCTCTCTCCTCTCTCTCTCTCTCTCTCTCTCTCTCTCTCTCTCTCTCTCTCCCTTTAAGAGAAAAGTTTACAGAGCATAAGAAACAAGTAAAATCATTATTAAGTAACAGTAAGAAACAGTATTACAAAAATGAATTTCAAAACGCTAAAGGCAATATCTCTGATACATGGAAAATTGCTAAAACCATGCTTTCCAATAACTGTAATAAAAGTAGTAACATATCAATTATACCCGATGAGGTAGATGTAAGTGCTAAAGCAGAAGAGTTCAATAATTTTTTCGCTGAAGTGGGGAAAAAAACCTTTGAAAAAACAAAAAAAGAAATAATAAATGAAATCAATAATAGTAATGGTGGTAATAATAATAATAATGATGATGGTAGTAGTAATAATAATAGAAATGTTCATAATGGTGTAAATAATAATGATGGTGGTAGTAATGGTAATGATAATAGTGATGATGGTAGTAATAATAATAATAATGTTCAAGAACATAGTGCATTCAATAGAAGTAATGATGTCTTTAACCCTACTACAGTAGATTGTAATACAGTAATCTTAGTAATAAAAAATCTGAAAGACTCTAATGCATATGGATCAGATGGAATTTGTTTTCGTTTTATTAGAGATTCATTATTTGTAATAGCTTATTATCTGACGGTAATAATCAATACTTCCATAGTTACCAATATCTACCCAGATTTATGGAAAACTCCCCATGTAATTCCTGGTTTTAAAAATGGAAATCCTGACGACGTCTCTAACTATAGACCAATCTCTTTACTACCAATTTTATCAAAGATACTTGAAAAGATTGTTGCAAATCAGTTAAGTGAGTTTCTTGAAAAAAATAAACTTATTGCAAAAAGTCAACACGGTTTCAGGCCAAAATTATCAACTGAAACTGCCTTATTGAAAATATCAGATGAAATATACAAAATATAGATAATAAGAAAATATCATTGCTACTACTACTCGATCTTTCTAAAGCTTTTGATAGTGTACACCATACCACTCTATTAGAAAAATGCAAAAAAATGAACATTGACCCAAGCTGGTTCGAGAACTATTTAAAAAACCGCTACCAGTCAGTCAGAATAAAAGATGTAGTCTCAAGTCGCAAGAAGGTATTGTTTGGGGTCCCTCAGGGATCGATCCTAGGACCTATACTTTTTCTAATATATGTAAACGATCTAGTAAAATATTTACCTAACTGTTATGTCATTCAATATGCTGACGATACTCAAATCTTAATTGAAGGAGAAATTAATGATTTAGAAAATATTATTCGTAGAGCAGAAGAAATTTTGTATATGGCTAAACGTTACTTTCTAAAAAATGGTCTGTTACTTAATGAAACTAAAACCCAATCTATTCTTATCGGATCCAGACAATTATTATCAGAAGTTGATGACAATCTTCATATAAATTTTAACGGTAATATCATTAAGCCAATGAACTCGGTAAAGAACCTAGGTGTCTATTTTGACCGTTACATGAATTTTGAAATGCATATAGATGAAATTTATAAAAAAGTAATGGGTACTCTAATATATCTAAATAGGGTAAAAGACTCATTTGAAACATCAACTCGTATAATAATTGTCCAGTCCTTAGCTATGAGTTTAATTAATTACTGTCTCAAAGTTTGGGGATGTACCAATAAGACTCAATTACAAAGAATACAAAAGTTACAAAACTTTGCAGCACGAGTGGCTGTTGGCAATGTAAGAAAATACGAGCACATCTCTCCTGTTTTAAAAGATCTAGAATGGATAAAGATTAGAGATAAATATGTTTTTGATATATGTACCTTTGTTTTTAATATACTAAGAAACAATATTCCTGATTGCTTGTATAATTTTTCTACAGTAAGCTCAGTTACCGGGTTAACTACCCGTCAAGGGGAAGATTTATTAGTACGAAGGTCTAAAACTGATATTGGCTCAAGAGATATAAACATTCGTGGACCTCATTTATATAATCAGCTTCCCAGAGAACTAAAAAATGCTGGTTCAGTGTATACTTTTAAATATAATCTTAAGAAGTTGCTCTTAAAGGAAGATTTTACTTGTAAATTTTAATGGTACACTCATCTTTATGATTTGTTTGTTTTAGTATGTCTATATCGTACACCACAGATGTCTATCTGGAATATATATGTATCTTATTTAAATACCCAATGTACATTGGAATAAAGGATTATTATTACTCTCTCTCTCAGGAGATGAAAAAGAAGAAAAGCCTCATTTGCCGTATACTCGGTCGCTGTTGGCCTAGAGGGCTTAACCTGGCCGTCTAAACCACCTTCCGTGGCTTCTCCTTCCTCTCTTTTATGCCTCTTTCATTCTCTACTCCTCATTTCTTCTTTCACACCATTTTAACTTTTTATCTCTTAATTCTTCTTTCTTACCATCCTTCTTATTCCTCTTGATTTTTCTTTATTATCGTCTCTTATTCCTATTAATTCTTTTTAATATCATGTTCTTTTTTTTTTTATTCCTATTCATTCTTCTTTCTGTCCTTCTATTTCCTCTTGATTTTTCTTCCTGCCGTTTTTTTCTATTTTTTTTTCAACTCTTCTTTCTTTATTTGTATTAAATTTCTCAGAATTATCTTTCTTCGATTTTTTTTATATTCACATCAAACTATTTTTTCTTCGTAATGTCAATTTAAAATGTCTTCATTAATAATCATTGTTAACAATAAATTTATTCACCAGTTCTCTTGGTATAAGAAGACTATTCTTCCTTCCCATCGAATTCTGCCATTTAGGTCATTCTTTTTTCATCCGATTATTCTTCCCTTGTCTCATTCTTCCTTCTCATTGAATTATTCCTCCATCTGCCTTATTCCTTCTCTTCACTGAAGTCTTCTTCCACTTGTCTCATTCTTCCTTCTCATTGGATTATTCCTCCATTTGTCTCACTCTTCCTTCTTACTGAATTATTATTCCATTTGTCTCACTCTTCCTTCTTACTGAATTATTCTTCCAGTTGTCTCATTCTTCCTTCTCAATGAATTCTTATTCCACATGTTTCATATTTTTCAAGATCTTTTTCCGCATTTCTCCTCCGTTGCATCTTCTCTTTTCTCTCCTCTGTCTTCTTCGTCATCTTCTCTCCTTGCGGAATCAACTCCATAATTGCTCTGTTTTGACCCCTGGCAAGCGGCAACCACAAGAACCTCCTTTTTTTCAGTCCATTTCAGAACACATCGTTCAAACTAGTTACATGGAAGTTAGGGCGAACGAAATATAAAGAATCTTGATCGAAGACTTTTGGAAGGATGCTAAAACACCGATGAGGCCATAGCAGGAGAGAGAGAGAGAGAGAGAGAGAGAGAGAGAGAGAGAGAGAGAGAGAGAGAGAGAGAGAGAGAGAGAGAGAGAGAGAGAGCGAGAGAGAGAGAGAGAGAGAGAGTAATAATAATAATAATAATAATAATAATAATAATAATAATCCTTTATTCCAATGTACATTGGGTATTTAAATAAGATACATATATATTCCAGATAGACATCTGTGGTGTACGATATAGACATACTAAAACAAACAAATCATAAAGATGAGTGTACCATTAAAATTTACAAGTAAAATCTTCCTTTAAGAGCAACTTCTTAAGATTATATTTAAAAGTATACACTGAACCAGCATTTTTTAGTTCTCTGGGAAGCTGATTATATAAATGAGGTCCACGAATGTTTATATCTCTTGAGCCAATATCAGTTTTAGACCTTCGTACTAATAAATCTTCCCCTTGACGGGTAGTTAACCCGGTAACTGAGCTTACTGTAGAAAAATTATACAAGCAATCAGGAATATTGTTTCTTAGTATATTAAAAACAAAGGTACATATATCAAAAACATATTTATCTCTAATCTTTATCCATTCTAGATCTTTTAAAACAGGAGAGATGTGCTCGTATTTTCTTACATTGCCAACAGCCACTCGTGCTGCAAAGTTTTGTAACTTTTGTATTCTTTGTAATTGAGTCTTATTTGTACATCCCCAAACTTTGAGACAGTAATTAATTAAACTCATAGCTAAGGACTGGACAATTATTATACGAGTTGATGTTTCAAATGAGTCTTTTACCCTATTTAGATATATTAGAGTACCCATTACTTTTTTATAAATTTCATCTATATGCATTTCAAAATTCATGTAACGGTCAAAATAGACACCTAGGTTCTTTACCGAGTTCATTGGCTTAATGATATTACCGTTAAAATTTATATGAAGATTGTCATCAACTTCTGATAATAATTGTCTGGATCCGATAAGAATAGATTGGGTTTTAGTTTCATTAAGTAACAGACCATTTTTTAGAAAGTAACGTTTAGCCATATACAAAATTTCTTCTGCTCTACGAATAATATTTTCTAAATCATTAATTTCTCCTTCAATTAAGATTTGAGTATCGTCAGCATATTGAATGACATAACAGTTAGGTAAATATTTTACTAGATCGTTTACATATATTAGAAAAAGTATAGGTCCTAGGATCGATCCCTGAGGGACCCCAAACAATACCTTCTTGCGACTTGAGACTACATCTTTTATTCTGACTGACTGGTAGCGGTTTTTTAAATAGTTCTCGAACCAGCTTGGGTCAATGTTCATTTTTTTGCATTTTTCTAATAGAGTGGTATGGTGTACACTATCAAAAGCTTTAGAAAGATCGAGTAGTAGTAGCAATGATATTTTCTTATTATCTATATTTTTGTATATTTCATCTGATATTTTCAATAAGGCAGTTTCAGTTGATAATTTTGGCCTGAAACCGTGTTGACTTTTTGCAATAAGTTTATTTTTTTCAAGAAACTCACTTAACTGATTTGCAACAATCTTTTCAAGTATCTTTGATAAAATTGGTAGTAAAGAGATTGGTCTATAGTTAGAGACGTCGTCAGGATTTCCATTTTTAAAACCAGGAATTACATGGGGATTTTTCCATAAATCTGGGTAGATATTGGTAACTATGGAAGTATTGATTATTACCGTCAGATAATAAGCTATTACAAATAATGAATCTCTAATAAAACGAAAACAAATTCCATCTGATCCATATGCATTAGAGTCTTTCAGATTTTTTATTACTAAGATTACTGTATTACAATCTACTGTAGTAGGGTTAAAGACATCATTACTTCTATTGAATGCACTATGTTCTTGAACATTATTATTATTATTACTACCATCATCACTATTATCATTACCATTATTACCACCATCATTATTATTTACACCATTATCAACATTTCTATTATTATTACTACTACCATCATCATTATTATTACCACCATTACTATTATTGATTTCATTTATTATTTCTTTTTTTGTTTTTTCAAATGTTTTTTTCCCCACTTCAGCGAAAAAATTATTGAACTCTTCTGCTTTAGCACTTACATCTACCTCATCGGGTATAATTGATATGTTACTACTTTTATTACAGTTATTGGAAAGCATGGTTTTAGCAATTTTCCATGTATCAGAGATATTGCCTTTAGCGTTTTGAAATTCATTTTTGTAATACTGTTTCTTACTGTTACTTAATAATGATTTTACTTGTTTCTTATGCTCTGTAAACTTTTCTCTTAAAGGGATATTATCTCTTTGTAGTTTTACTTCATTTTGCAGTTTGTCTCTTTCTTTCATAATGTTTTTTATGTCATCTGTTATCCAAGGAGCGGGGGGACGAAATATTTCTCTTGTCACGAGTGGTGCACATCGATCTATACATGATGATAAGACACTGGTTAAAATATTTACTTGTGTATTAATATTATCGGTATATAGAATTTCATTTAATTTATGTACTTCATTCATAAGTAAACTACAAAGTAATTCTTGTGAATAATTTCTTAAGCATCTGAATGTTTTAAAGATTGGTTGTCTCTTTGGTTTGCGAATATTTAGGGACGTTACAATTTCCTCGTGGTCTGCTATAGGGCTTGGCATTACGTCACACTTAGTTATCATATGTTTGGAGTTTGTTATTACTAGATCGATTTGGGAAACTGAAGTGGGAGTGATTCTAGTTGGTTTATTTATAATCTGTTCTAGATTTAAATTCTTAATAAGTCTACTCATTTTATTTTCTCTTTTTAGTTGATCATCATTAAAATCGCCATATATAAAAGCTGGTTTGTTTTTTAAAATTATCTCCTTAAAAACGTCCAAAATATAGCTAAAAGAGGTTACCGAGGCTTTGGGGTGGCGGTACACGCAGCCTATGATAATAGAAGGAAACTTTTTATGTTGGACAGAGATCCATTTATCTTCCACTCCTTCGTGCTTCTCAGTTTCAAGATTTAGTTCAGTGGCCTTCAAATAATTTTTAACATATAAACATACACCTCCACCTCTACCACTGTCATAGCGATAAATATTATATGAAGGAATATTAATAAATGCATTGTTAATTGACGGATACAGCCATGATTCGCTAATGCAAAGAACATCAATATTTTCTTGTACAAGCATATGTTCAATTTCTAGTATATGGGATAACAGGGATTGTGCATTTATATGTACGACAGATAATCTATCATTATATTTACAAGTAACTTTTACATCGGCACTGTCTTCTTGGCCATGATTCTAATAATAATCATTATTTTTACATAATCTACTCTTATGACCATATTCATGACATACATTACATTTAACTTTATGATCAAATCTACAATTTGATTGGCGGTGATTGAACTCACCACAATTATAACATCCATATCTTTGACTTTGCACATAATCAGAGAGAGAGAATTCCAAATAGGGCATTGCTAAAGAAAATATAGTCAAAGCTTGGTTATAAACACTAATACTATTTTCATTAGGGAGAGAGAGAGAGAGAGAGAGAGAGAGAGAGAGAGAGAGAGAGAGAGAGAGAGAGAGAGAGAGAGAGAGAGAGAGAGAGAGAGAGAGAGAGAGAATGTCAATAACCACACTGATAAAGAATCTATCGTTAATGTTTATTTTGTTCCTTATTTAGTATTTTACACAGTACTGTAATATAAAACAATATTGAATTCAACGACACCTGAACTTAGAAGAATAGCTAAAATCGCAAGAAGATAATATGAACGAAGCAGAAAAATGTTGAAAAGTAAGCTTTATAGCCACTCCAGGTACAATGGGATCCTCAAAATAATAATAATAATAATAATAATAATTATAATAATAATAATAATAAAAATTATTATTATTATTATTTTTATCATCATCATCATTATAGTAATAATAATATTAAGAAGATGATGATGATGAAAAAGAAGAAGAGGAAGAAGAGAGAAAAAGATGCTGATAATGAAGAACTGGAGAATATAAACAGATAATAAATAAGATAAGACAGATAAAGACTTAGAATGGGGTTGGTAGTCAAAACTGTGGTCGCATGAGGTTACGACAGGCATCTCTCTCTCTCTCTCTCTCTCTCTCTCTCTCTCTCTCTTTCCGTGATCACGTCTTCTAATTGGACCAAAAGCTTTATTGAGCTCAATTACCCGTCACTCGACAGAGGGAAATAGGTATGCCTAAAAAAAAAGTATTGTAAATGCCGCCCATAAACTTATACAGAAGGAGCGACTTTAGGAAGGATAGCTAATTTATCACCAGAATAGTGAGGAGATCACGAAGTAGCGCAAACGTTCGTAACGATGTGTATACGAAAAACTTGTAGACTGGAATGTATATAAACGTTTGTGGAAAAATTTGCTGATTTATGCCAGCTGATACGGGATAAACAAACGTTTGCAGGTGACAAACGATAAAAAAAAACCCATCTCTGGGTTGATGACAGCTTCTTATATGGTATAAACAAATGTTTTCAGGTGACGTACACAAACAATAAGTAACGATTATAGACTATTATTAGATGAAAAGGTGTAAACAAACGATTGCAGGTAAAGTACACACACTACTGTGGACGAAATGAAAGAAAAGTTTACAGGGTAATGCCACAAGATAAGGCATAAACAAACGTTTCAAGTTAACGAAGCGACTCAATCATGTGTTATCAACGAGGTGATAACATACGTTTTAAAATAACGAGGAGAAAACGAGCGAGAGCAAACAAGATAACGAAGCGAAAACGTCAATTTTCTAATAAAAAAAAATAATAAAATAAAATAATATATATATATATATATATATATATATATATATATATATATATATATATATATATATATATATATATATATATATATATATATATATATATATATATATATTCATTAATGAAGATATAACTTTTTCCAGTATTTTTGAGTGAGGGATAACCTTGGTAAGGCCCTCTTACAATGAAAAATTGCAGTGTACCGATGTTAGAATTATAGCAAATCCCATACACCCGAATAGAGATATAAAGCGAGACATAAACAAATGTACAAACATATAATGGTCGCAATTTTCATTGTAAGAGGAGTGGCTGAGTCAAAGCATACATATTCACCAGAATTTTCCTCTTGCGACGAGGCAAGATTACTAGATGGAGAGAGAGACACTATCTACGTTAAACAAGAGCTACCAATTCGGTGCATGACCTCTCATTTCGGTAGTTACAGTGTCATCAATATGTGACCCACCTATCAAAACATGACCTCTTTTAATATATTCACAGCTCTGTGTGACATTTAGAAGCTTGCACACAAATACGAAATAACATATCCCACACAATTCGCACCGACAAATATAATAATAATAATAATAATAATAATAATAATAATAATAATAATAATAATAATCATCATCATTATCATATGGTTTCGATCGTGGGTCTACTAACCCCCGCAGTCGAGCATGCTAACCACAACACTACAGTGATCTCCTGAAACTATTTTGAAGCTCTTATCATTATTATTATTATTATTATCATTATTATTATTATTATTATTATTATTATTATTATTATTATAATTATTATAAAGAGGATGGTGTTGTTCGCAACAAGCAAGAGAAACTTGAGTAACAATAAACGCTTCTGTTGGCAAAATGTTTAGAGGCTTTGAACATACTCTTGTGAATTATGTGTAAAAACAAACTTGTAAAACCAAATTCTGACCTTTCAGGTTCGAACTAAGTGCAGGTATTTTCACAATATTCTTACTCAATAAACACATAGTTAAAAAAAAAACACGATATATGTGATATGGTGTTTGTGAAAAAAAAAATGTAACAGACTTGGCGAAGGGGAGTTACTAGCATAAGGCTCTTTATCGTTAACATAATTAGGCAAACTTGCACATCATAATGCACAAACGCACGCACACCTACACACAAACAAACATAACAGCGTCTAGAGCTTTTATAAGTTCCTTAATCAAAACTCAATGAGGGTAATCTGTATGTTTACAATCTTCCATTCAAAGGCCTCAACTGATCTCTGGGGTCTGTCTATGCTAATTATATATAAGAGGCAGAATGGGGTTACGCGTGAGAGAGAAAACTTGATTTAACCTCATATAAACAGCATATACATAGTTAATTATATTTGTTTATTTATTTATTTTAATTTGATTATTTGTTTCTTTGTAACTGTACAATTTAGTGTCATTACGCTAGTAAAATATCTCTTAAATATTTTTTTCTTCATCTTTTGTGTCTTTCAGACTTCTGTCTAAATATCAAATGTAACTTGGAAATAAGATTTATTTAATTTTAATTTTCAAGAGTCGAATAATCTAACCACCGCGCTACCGCGGTCCCCAGGTAGTGAATCTTTATAACGTCATGATATGAACCTTTTTTTCATATATAGTTAATACTTATCCTTTGACACTCAGGTTTTTGTTTACTAAACTTTACCGGTACTACTTTGGCTTGTTATCTACGTGTCATGAATCTACTTTGGTATGCGATCTACACTTTATATTGTGATCTATAACCTAACCTAACCCCTATTTAGCATTTTTAGCATATGTACGTGCTGTTTATAGCTAGAATATATAGTGTAGATATTTTTTTCTTTGTAGATAGCAAGCCAATGTAACACCACCTTACCAAACCTATTATATCCTTCTTAAAGATGATATTAATTCCAGACTTTTAGCGTTACTTTAGGTTATTCTACAAAAAGTAGATTATATACATGTCTTGTGACTCCTATGGAAGCCAAAATGCCTAAAGATACTGTTCTACCCTAGACCTACACATCAAATGGCGTAAACACTGAATCTTTTCAACTGTCAGCAGCCTTTTTATACGTCACTCACTGTTCATCCCCATTCGAATGGGGTTGGATGCAGACAACTTAGAGCTGGAATTTTAAGGCTGGATGCCCTTCCTAAAGCTCCACGGTGGGCTCGAACGCTGGTTTGTCATTTCCTGAGTTAAGTGCTCTAACAATGCTGAAAGATGTAATACAAAATACTGTACAGGGTGTCCACAAAGTCTAGGTACATAGGAAATTTCACTATGCAGACCTATTCAATCGAGTTCACCTGAATTTTGTAAAGCGCATCAAATTATGCATGAAAATTATGGAAATCATATTGAAAATATTATTTATTAACATTAGATTTAAATAAAATAGTCTTGTTTTAAAAGTATGTGTTAATCTCCTGTGTACTCAGACTTCGTCTGGGTACACCTCTCTCTCTCTCTCTCTCTCTCTCTCATATGCCTTTTTATATACATAAGCCACTTTTCCCCTTATAAGGTGAGTGGCTGAGTAAAGGAATAATGCTCTGACTTTCTGGGAAGAGAAAGTACAGAGAAGGGTTCTTTCATTCCCTTCGCTCCGCCCCACTTAGTCTACTCTTACGACACGCAGGGGAACATGGAGGAAGTATTCTAACCCCCTCCCTCAAGAGCTCATATGTATGTATATGTGTGTACATGTGTACATGTATGTGTATATGCATATGTATGTGTATATGTATTTATATGTATATATGTATGTATATGTGTATATGTATATGTATGTGCATGTCTATATGTATCAATAATTACTACTTTTGATTCATGACTCTATCTATATACAAAAGCTGTAGTAATGATGATGGTAATAATAATAATAATAATAATAATAATAATAATAATAATAATAGTAATAATAATAATGATAATAATAATAATAATGATAATAATAATAATAATGATGATAATAATAATCATGATGGTGGTAGCAATGGTTGTGATAATAGTGATAATGGATTAATTGACGTAATTCTCTCTCACGTACATAATTTGAAGGGTGGAGAAGGGGAAAGGCTTTCAGTCTTTCTCTTTCTTTTCCTTCCAAATTTATCTTCCATTATATGGCACTGTGTTTATGTGTATGTATGTTCAGGTTTATATGTGTACGTATATGCAATTAAGTACATGCACTTTCCTCTGCTGTGTTACCCTCAGATGACAATGATGTGTATGAGTATGCATGGATGTGTCTTTATCTGTAGTAAGGACGAATAACTCCTTTTGCTGAAATGAATACCACAAACTCTCTCTCTCTCTCTCTCTCTCTCTCTCTCTCTCTCTCTCTCTCTCTCTCTCTCTCTCTCTCTCCTTGATATGTATGGCTATGAAGCCCCAGTGGTGTTTCTATTGCTCATCTAATTAATGCATGCATATATATATATATATATATATATATATATATATATATATATATATATATATATATATATATATATATATATGTGTGTGTGTGTGTGTGTATGTATGTGTGTATATATATGTATGTACCTACTTATTATTCTAACCTGAAAATTGTTATTCAATATCTGCTTCAAATTATCTGCAGTAGTACTGTTGAAAAGTGAAATGTAACTTAAATGATAGCACTCAACAAGGGCTATTGAAAATATTGTCACAATGATTACTCTTCAAGTACTCTTCAATTATTACACTATATTTTATTATTAATTACTTGCTATGATATTTAAAATTAATTGCAAATTCTATTAGTATGTTATTTATACATAACCACATAGATTGTAATGTTATCAACTGCAATATGACTGGGAGTGCCCATGTGCACATGTCCCCATGTACAGTTATCTAAAAAAAAAAAAAAAAAAAAAAAGAGAGATTAACAAATACTTTTAAAACAAAACAATTTTATTTAAATCTAATGTTAGTAAATATTTTCAATATGATTTCCATAATTTTCAATGCATAATTTGATGCGCTTTACAAAATTTAGGTGAACTCGATTGAATAGGTCTGCATAGTGAAATTTCCTATGTACCGAGACTTTTTGGACACACCGTATATTATATAAGAATTGAGTATAAGAAATGAAATATTTTATTAGGGGAGGAACATCACATGAAAATACATATAAACTAAAAAAAAAAGACTTATAAAAAGCAATTTAAAAGTAGACACAAACAATTAAACAAATGCATAAAATAAATCTATCATGAAAAATGGATAAAAATAAACATCCCCACGCCAAGTTTCACAAAAAGGTTTTAATCTCCATTCTGACCCAAAACCTCAATTAAAATCAGCTTTTCTAGGTGAGATGGTCAACTTTGACCTGGTCACCAGGTGCGACACCTAAGGGTCACAGATGAGTTGACCTGAGTTTGTCCCTTAATTAACCTGGTTTCCACTGGCAATTAGCCGCTAGACTAATGTACCTGAAGCTTAACGTATGTACAAGTATCTTTACCCCTATTAGTATGGATGATCGGTTTTTCGGAGAAGAAAAAAAAATAAGACTTATGCCCGATTTCTTAAACAGTGTGTACCTAGGATACCATATTGTTAGTTAGCTAGACACACACAAATGGACTTCATAAACGCATCTGACGCGGTCCTGTGTATGGCTAGGATCCCGTGCGGGATCCTAGCCCATACACAGAAACGCGTCAGATGCGTTTATGAAGTCCATTTGTGTGTGTTTAGCTAACTAACAATATGGCATCCTAGGTTTACACTGTTTAAGAAATCGGGGATCCTAGCCATACACTAAACCACGTCAGATGCGTTTATGAAGTCCATTTGTGTGTGTCTAGCTAACTAACAATATGGTATCCTAGGTTTACATTGTTTAAGAAATCGGGGATCCTAGCCATACACTAAACCGCGTAAGATGCGTTTATGAAGTCCATTTGTGTGTGTCTAGCTAACTAACAATATGGTATCCTAGGTTTACACTGTTTAAGAAATCGGGGATCCTAGGCATACACTAAACCGCGTCAGATGCGTTTATGAAGTCCATTTGTGTGTGTCTAGCTAACTAACAATATGGTATCCTAGGCTTACACTGTTTAAGAAATCGGGGATCCTAGCCATACACTAAACCGCGTCAGATGCGTTTATGAAGTCCATTTGTGTGTGTCTAGCTAACTAACAATATGGTATCCTAGGCTTACATTGTTTAAGAAATCGGGGATCCTAGCCATACACTAAACCGCGTAAGATGCGTTTATGAAGTCCATTTGTGTGTGTCTAGCTAACTAACAATATGGTATCCTAGGTTTACATTGTTTAAGAAATCGGGGATCCTAGCCATACACTAAACCGCGTCAGATGCGTTTATGAAGTCCATTTGTGTGTGTCTAGCTAACTAACAATATGGTATCCTAGGTTTACACTGTTTAAGAAATCGGGGATCCTAGCCATACACTAAACCGCGTCAGATGCGTTTATGAAGTCCATTTGTGTGTGTCTAGCTAACTAACAATATGGTATCCTAGGTTTACATTGTTTAAGAAATCGGGGATCCTAGCCATACACTAAACCGCGTCAGATGCGTTTATGAAGTCCATTTGTGTGTGTCTAGCTAACTAACAATATGGTATCCTAGGTTTACACTGTTTAAGAAATCGGGGATCCTAGCCATACACTAAACCGCGTCAGATGCGTTTATGAAGTCCATTTGTGTGTGTCTAGCTAACTAACAATATGGTATCCTAGGTTTACATTGTTTAAGAAATCGGGGATCCTAGCCATACACTAAACCGCGTCAGATGCGTTTATGAAGTCCATTTGTGTGTGTCTAGCTAACTAACAATATGGTATCCTAGGTTTACATTGTTTAAGAAATCGGGGATCCTAGCCATACACTAAACCGCGTCAGATGCGTTTATGAAGTCCATTTGTGTGTGTCTAGCTAACTAACAATATGGTATCCTAGGTTTACACTGGTTAAGAAATCGGGCCTTAGGGTAAGTTGTTAAGTATACTTGATTTTTGTTGCCATAAATATTCAAGTTACCAGTCTTTGGGTGGCACAAGATTTAAATAAAAATAGTTGGTTTGAAAATTTTATTTAATCTCCGCTTTTACGTCACGGACTCCCGTTTCTACTCCCTGTCCTAGCCCTTAGTAGAAAAGGGAGTCCGTGACGTAAAACCGGAACAACAACAACAACAACTACTTTATCGGTACCAAAACCTTGCATCATCATGTAAATTTAAACAAAATATGATTTACCTATTTTAGGTATCGAGTTCTGTGTACGCAAAAATGAAAAATGTATCCATATTTTGACATGACTAAATATTAAAATCTACCTTCTTTAGAAGCAAACGAAAAATAATTCTTGAACATTTCCACATGCAAATAATAAATATTAATGTCGTAGGTACTAATAAATCAATGTTTCAGTGCTTAGGCACCAGTCATTAAAAATATAAGTTTTTTATTCTAATATCTTCTATATCAGAAAATTTATGGGTTCATTCCTAGAAAAGTCGATCTTGAAATTATGAGAAAATTCTGCCTATCCTCCTGAATCCAAACGTTCCTTACATTCAAAATTTTTGGCTCTAATTGAGGTTCAAATTGTGGAAAAAAAAAATTCTGGCCCGTTCCTTTACGTCAATCCAAAATCTTCTTTACCTGCATAATTTGTAGCCCCATTCCTAAGAGAGTCGAGGTTTAAATTTTGAGAAAATTCTGATTTTTTTTTAACTCAAAGACTGAAGAAGGTAGTGTGTATTGTAGTTTTAACAGGAAAACCTCAAACCACGAAAGAACTAGAAATCAAAAGACCTGAAGACATGTTAATGAAGCTACATTATTAGAAAACGGTGTGGAAAGCCTCGAAGAAAAAAAGGGGGAGTGAACTCCTGAACCAGAATATAAAAACTTTGAAAATGGGGGTTTTCAAGTGTCCTTAACAAGCAGTTAACAAAATCACAAAACATCTGACTATCTATCATTGTGAATAAAGTTATATCAACTGTACCACAGAAGGTTCAAAAGACGTAAGAATTTATTCTGCTTACTGCTAAGCCGGCAAAGATTTATCATTGATATATGAGGTATATTACTTCCCCTAACCAGGATTCAAACCTATAACAGACCTGACAATCTATCAGTGGCCATAAGGCAGTATAAGTTGTATCAGAGAAGGTTCAAAAGAAGTAGGAAACGTCTCTGCTAACTGCTACAACTAGGGAATAGGCACAAACTCTCTAGGGCAGATGCCGAAGCCAAACTCTCTGATCGTTTCTATCTCGTGGTTAGTTTGCGCATTCTCGTTGAAATCCTTTTACAGACATCCAGAATGACAAATCAACACTTAATCGTATCTTAAGACGTGAAATAGAATTCAATTTTCTCAGGAATACTACCTTAAGACCTGTTAAAACAATATTTGCAAGGGTATGTGTATTTTAACAACCGGTTAACATATTTCGAGAGAATTTCGTTGTAAAGGAAGTGTTCAAGAAATATGCACGGAGACTTTCAGGGGTGCGTGTTTGGATACATATGCGTGTTTATTTCAAACAATAAATTAACAAATCCACGATTTTCATTTGTTTTATCTTAACTTTGTATGATGCCACTAACTACATGGGATATGCGTACGCAGGCACGCCTTCGGCGATACACTCACTCTGCAATAAATATCTAACAATCATTATAAAGAGTATATATATTGTGTTATATCTAAAAATAAAACAATATTCCCATCTATGTTTTCTTCTCAAGGTCCTGTTAAATTCTACGTCATTAATACTACGGTATATTTACGGTTTCCCACGCACATGAGAAAACAAGGGCGCGCGGAACCTAACCTAACCTTGGTAAGTTTTCACGTGTAACTGTAGTTTTATCGAAACGTAATATTGAAACTGACATTGAAAATAATGGTAAAATACTTAGTACCTTTATAAACTTAGATTTTTATATACTAACCTAACCCGATAGAGTATTATAAATTATGGCACTCCATGAGTGCATAAGTATAACTGAAAATAATATTGTAAAAGGCAGTTGTTTATATTTGACTTCCGAACAGTCTTTAATTATTGTAGATTAACTTAACCTGATTAGGTCATCAGTTTTATTGTAAGGTTACGTTCGGTTCGATTAGTGCCAAAATCGATGTGCCAAAGTAAATAATGACCTTTAACTCCTGTATAAGTATAATTGAAATGGGACTGTCAGTTAATGAAGGGGACCAAGGTGACGCAGTGGGTAGAGCATTCGACTCAGAAAATGACAAGCGATCACGTCCATTGCCGGGCGTAAGGAAGGACACGCACTTTTATTTCCCCAGCTCCAATCTGTCTGTGTCCGCCTATATCTGGGGATTAATAGCAACCCATACTGCCAAGCAGGTATGATAATGGACAGTTTGAGTATATTTTAAAACAGCAGAGTAAAAATATCACAATTGCTTGAAGTTAAAAGCATATGGCACTATAACTTACATAACTATGAGTATAATTGAAAATGACACTGATTGCGTTATTATTACTGAATATGGCATATTAAAATTAAGTAGACTGACAGAGTAAAGTTTGTTGTCATTTTATATCACTATAAATCCCCATTCGAAAAGGGTAATCACACACAGGTTGGAGCTGGGGAAATTAAAATTGGATTAAGTAAAATTAATTATATCTCACGCAAGTCGCCTGGAAATGTTCTTTTTTTGTGGAACTGTAAAATTTAGATGAATGGTAATGAATAAATGGTTTTAAATAATGAGTTAACTTTGTCTTATCAATTAATTACACTAAAACCGACTGACTTATAAAACTTCACCTTTAATAAAATCTGTGCATATAAACTTTATAATTATGTCATAGCCAGCCAAATAATGACTTAAATTACAGTAACTAATAAGTAATACTTGGCATCAAGATAGCTAAATATATAATGCAGAATAAACATTTGTATGCCAGAGGGAGCGACTTGGTGCACTTGTCCTCATGTATAGTTTTTGGGATGGCTACAGACAGATTAAAGGTGGGTATTAAGGTTGGATGCTCTTCCAAACGTCTCGCTCTTTATATATCAATTTGAGCTACTTTACAAATTTGTACATGAGATTGTTTTTAATTGTCATCAGGGAATTAAATGAATTGAAAATGATGAAATTAATTCGTCCAAATTACTCGATTCGTCATTTATAAGAATGAAACGCCTCCATATTCCAATTAGAAATTCATAAACGCAATTACACAGATTAGATAAGAACATAAGAATAGAGGACACTGCAACATGCCTACTGGCACACACGAGGCAGCTCCATTTTTGAATTGTATTTTCAGCATGTCTAACCTATTCTATTCTACTCTACTTATTTATTTTATTTTTCTGTTTATGATTTTTCTAATAGCACTAACCTATTCATACCCACCCTACCTCTGTCATATGTCTATCTAATCTACATTTGAAGGTGTCTAAGGTATTGGCATTTACTATCCTACTAGGAAGCTTGTTCCATGCATCAGCTACTCTATTACCAAACCAATTTTTACCAATTTCCCTTCTGAACCTAAATTTATCAAGCTTAAATCCATTATTACGAGTTCTGGTTTGATCATGAATTTTTAAAACTTTATTAATATCTCCCTTGTTAATCCCTTTAAACCATTTATACACTTCAATCATATCCCCCCTAACTCTTCGCCTCTCTAGAGAATGTAGATTAAGTTTTTTAATCTGTCCTCATATGGTAGATTTCTGATATTGTGTATCATCTTGGTCATTCTTCGCTGCACTCTCTCCAAGGATTCAATTTCCATTCTATAATAGGGTGACCAGAATTGCACAGCATAATCTAAATGGGGCCTAACTAATGCAAGATAGAGCTGCAAAATAACTTTTTCCGTCCTATTGCTAACGCTTCTTGAGATAAATCCTAAAATTCTGTTTGCTTTATTTCTGACTGCTGTGCATTGCTCTCTTGGCTTAAGAATACTACTCACAAGAACTCCCAAATCCCTTTCACACTGAGAACTCATGATTTCATGGCTATTTAGCTTATAACTCGTATAGTCTTTTATAGTACACATTTTAACTACTTTACATTTTTCAACATTAAATTCCATTTGCCATTTGTTCGACCATTCAGATAATCTATTTAGATCTTCCTGTAAAGCATGAATGTCTTCTTTTCCATTTATAGCTTGGGTAAGAGGAAATAAAAGGTAACTAGTAATAAGTATAATAAAATAAACATACAATTATTTAAGAATAAGTATATAGATAGATAAAGATAATATAATTATGCTTAAGCATATAAACAGATAAACATAAGCAACTGAATCTCGGTATACATAAATGGATAAACATACATAATTATACTTGTATGTTTATCGATAGATATACATAAAAATACGAATGGTTTGGTTGAAAAAGATTAACATAGTAATTATTTTAAGCCCAGATATATAAACACAAATATATGTAATTATTCTTAATTATGACATATAATTATTTATAATTCTAGACATACAATAAATCAAAGTAAACAAGGATATACTTACAACTGTAATTGGCCTCAATAAATTACGATATAAAACTTTAACCTAACTTTAAACCTAATCAAAACTTCTTGGGATAAGGTAGAATAACTGGGTGTGTGCAATTATTATGGGATCTACAATGTTAAATGCAAGCCCTCTATTAACGTAATATGTCGAATAGGATGAATGAATATATAAATGAATGAATGTATTCATTTAACTTTAATTCACGAGGGTTATTTATACAAAAACTAAAAAAAGATACACATATAAAAGTTAAAAAAATGTAAAACAGTTGCTATAAAACACATTTCTGCAGCACTATAAACAAACAAACAATTGCATTAGCAAAGAAGTAAACAGAAATAAACACGAACAAATACAATAAAATTCGTCAAAATCTTTCTTTGTTTCCACTAAAGTGAAGACACAAAACTTGAGTATTTAAGAAAATATTTCATGGGTGAAATTAACAAAAAAGAAAAGTTGAATAGAATTACAAACATACGAGTGAATAAGTAAAAACTTAATGGAAGGAAGAATACGTCGATGAAGTAAGTTCATTCGAAGTTAGAATCAAGTTATATAGTCGCTACGCATGATCAGTTCAGGCGAAGGACAGACAGATCGGTGCTCAAAACTGTGTGCATGTGGCGAGGTATTTTTGGTTTGAGCTATAAGGGAACGATATATCTGAACTAATTATTATGGAACACATTTGGCAGAAGGCGAAACTGTGTGCATACGTGCTTTGTCAAAGGCGTTCCGTAATTATTAGTACAGAGATATCGTTCCAAAATAGTTCAGACTTGTCGTTGTATGCATGGCGGAATAAAATACATCTGAACGACGCTACACATGCGACGATATTTTTTGAAACAACGATAAATCTGAACTCAAAAGCATGCACACATGCCACATAATTACTAAACATATTTGACAGAATAAAGATATATCGTTGCTTATAACTGTAAGCATGCAGATGGGTTTTAATGACGCAACGATTTTTTTTAAATATCGATATAACTGAGCTCACAAACATTGAGAAAGACCATATAATTATGGATCAGATATGGCCATGGACATATATACAGAGAGCTGCTATGAACTGTACACGTAAAGAAAAATATTAATTCTATGCAAGTAGAAATGAAGCACATAACACAATGTAAAAAAAGAACATATTTTGAAATTTTTCGAAGAAAAGGGATAATAAAAAGTTTATGTAATATGATAAATGTTTACTTTTACACCCCAAGTTAGGAAATAATCTCATGAAAGGGATTATAATTGGTTAGGTTAATGCTAGGATATAATCTCATGAAAGGGATTATAATTGGTTAGGTTAATGCTAGTAAATAATCTCATGAAAGGGATTATAATTGGTTAGGTTAATGCTAGGAAATAATCTCATGAAAGGGATTATAATTGGTTAGGTTAATGCTAGGAAATAATCTCATGAAAGGGATTATAATTGGTTAGGTTAATGCAACCGGATTTTATGAGCGAGCTAATAAATTATTATTTGTTTATTTTATATGCTTTCCTTTTCAGTATACACGTTCATAAACAAAGTCAGGAAAAAAATACCATGAGGTTAGGTTGGATTAGGTTATTTTAGGTCACATCTCACGCATTTAAAAATGAAATGATAATTGAAATTACTGTTTTTTTATAAATTTAGATTTAAATATTTCTCTTCGAATATATTGTATTTTTCTTCTACTCATATAGGTGTGAGAGTAAACATAATTTTAAAGAAGTTTAACCCGAAGGTCAACCTTACCTCAAATCCTTGCACGATTTCCTGGCATTTGGAGAGTGGTACTCGCTCATCAACAGCAATTAGGACACCCTCGTAGCCATTCTCCCGTAGGATGACCCTCGAAGAGAAGGTTCTACCGGAAGCAACGAGGTTCAGCACCAACAAACACAAAGACGCACTTGGAGTGGCACTTGAAGGCGCCATATTGAGCGATAGGTGTCGATAATTCTTTCTTCTTTTTTTTTTAATTTCTTAAACACTTGAAGTCAAAAATATATTTTCTCTGAAAGTTGGTATTCTGTTTAATAACTAAATTTTTGTCTGTTTCCAGTTATAATAAAAACAAGGCTAGTCACAAACTGAATCAAATTTTCAATGTTTTTTACAATAAAAACCAAAACGATATATTGTACAAAAAAGTTTTTATTTCATTAACTTTCAAGTCCACTAAGCTGATTCACCACTAGTTTTACACCGAAAAATCATGTTAATTTTTAATTAAATATCATTAATAGTTTAAAACATTCGGTAAATAACGTCTCAACATACCACTAACAAGGGTTAGAATCAACTTCTCTTATAATACCGATTTTCAAAACGAGAAAGAGTAATTAGCGATAAATCAAAACTTGAAAACAAATCAAGCACTTCCTCAAGTCACCTAACCAGGAGCTTCGAACTCCCACCTCTTCCCTGATCGGCAGCGGCAGCCAAACTAAATGATAAAATTCCCTTCTGTTTCTTAATTTTCTCCTTAAGGGAAGGGGGATTGGTGGGTAGGAAGAGAAGGATGTTGGATACCACCCCAAGTGATGCCGAGGGCCAGTTGCCTCCTCTTACTGCCTCCATCATCCAACCAGAATCCAACTAGCGCATAGAAAACGGAGGCTGGGGGCTAAAGGGTCATTATACTACGTTGCCAGACGCAAGAGCAGGTAAACAAATACAAAGGTACAATTTTTGCGGTGTTTCGGAGTTGTTTTGGATATGAAGTACGACATTTTCTATAATTTATGACAAAACTGTGACTACTTAGCCACCATTTCCCTAATTTAAAACATATATAAAAAAATTGCTTATACAATACAACATTAAAATTAACTCAATAAAATGCACTCCCCATTTCTCAAAACACTAAAATTTCTATATAAATCATGAAAACACCTGGTAAACAAATGTATATAAACTGGATACCAAAGGGCTCCGATTTATTAATCAAATAAAATTTATTTCCCTTAGAAAGTTTCAAAAGCTCTCTCTTCAGCCTTAGGAAAATAATGCCTTTAGAAATGACAACATCAAAGCACCCTTGGGGGCATCTGTACCAAAATTGTAAATTGCTTTGAGTGTGTAAAAGAATACAATAGTTCTTTAAGAAAAAAATATATAAAAAATTACGAAATATGCTTTTCCTGACAACTATATTAAGGCTGAACACCAGGTTCACTTGATAAAGAAATCTGTCTTTCCTGACATATATAATAAGAAAAAACACTTGACTTTTTCAGCTGCGTAATATCAAGTTACCATATGTAATTTTAAATTGTGTTTTCAAGGCATACATTTAAAAATGATAAAGAACTTTTTTCCTTAATTTATAGTATATATTAAAAGCACAGCAAATCTCCAATAATACTTGAGTACTAAGTCAACTTATATTATCTTATGTATGAGGACATTTTTCTGACAAATACGTCAAAGAACCTTATTTCCAATCGTTGCCGAACAATAAGTTAACATATTAATCTAAGTATCAGGATATTTCCCTAACGAATATATTAAGTAAATAATTAATTTCCTACAGTCAAGTTATCTTACGTTAACCTAAGTATTGAGACCTTTTCCTGAAAAATATATTGAGGATCAGTTTATTTTCAGTAGTACCTACTTATCAAGTTAACTGCTGATGACCTAAGTATCAGGACCTATTCCTGATAAAGATGTTTAGTTAAAAGCTTATTTTCTCTTGTACCTAATACCAAAGTTATCTCCTTTTAGTTAAGACATGAATGAGTT
>JAXCGZ010000561.1:0-56522 GCA_037179515.1 Halocaridina rubra | reverse complement strand
TGAAGTACTTATTAATTTCGTGACCTTAAATGGCCACCTTCTCAAAGTACCATGACAAGAGATACAGCTAGCATTAAAAAAAAAAAAAAAAAATTAAGAAAGAGAAAAACCTGCCCAAATTAAAATTTACAAGGGATTAAGAGATCCAGATCTTAATAGCTCGCCTGGGTTAGTCGGTAACCCCCACAAAGTGGCCGCAAAAGGAATTAAAATCCATACATTCCATTCTTCCATTAGTTGTACATTGTGTATTTGGCGGTTTCACCCAGACTTCCTCACCTATTCTCACCGAAGAAGACTCGTCTTTACCAACCTCTGGCTTAATCATTGGATGCTCCATTCCTATTTAAATATAAGATGCTGTGGCACCGACTTCTCATCCTGACCTCACCTAGGAGTCATATTGTACCAGAACATTGCTTCTATTGGTAATAGATGCTCCCTCTCAGCAATAGCTTTCACCATACGGTGATGTCTCTCGATTATTCCATTACCCCCTGGCCGATATGCAGCTCTAAACATTTCTACAGTACTCCAATCTCTCCAGCACTTGCCTTAGTAATGATGAACGAAATTTTGTACTGTTATCCATATTAGAATCTCATCAACTGGACCTTTCTCATAGAAAATTTCTTCCAACAATGATGAAATTTCTCTGGCATTTTCAATTTTGAGTTCCTTCCAGATTGCAAAACGACTAGGACCACAATCCACGACTGATAAATAAGGCACCTGTCTATAATGAGTGACATCAATTGCCAAACGTTTCCAATTTTCTAAAATGCTAATATCTCCTGCATGACAGGTGGCTGGGGCTGGATCAGTGGATTGACACTGTTGACAGCTCTGCACCACCTTTCTGACTGCTTCTTTGGCAATTGTAGGATCCACCTTATGGGCCATATACAACGTCCTCTCCACACCCATATGATGCATGTTGTGCATTTGCTTGAAATCAACATTTGCTCCAACACAGCAAACCTCATCCTCACTATCAGGAACCTTTGCCTTCAACCAGCTTTTCCCAACACGTGTCAGCTTATCAGCCTTATTTTTTTATGATGAAATGAGGGCCACCTTCCTCACTAGCCCAAATTCATTTGTCAGATCCCTCAAGATTCCCAAACAGCGTTTTACCACCATCTCAGAAGCTCCCTTAGTGCGCACATTTTCTCCTCTGTAAAAACAGTATTCATCCAACCATGCACTGTTACCGATCAGTTCTCAACTCTGTTTTCTTCAATCCCCATTTCAATGGTAGACTAATACCTTTCAATACCGCCTCAACTTCAGTCACGTTTATGTGACTATAATCGTCCTTCTTTCGGAGCCAAACAGCATATTCAACGGCCTGATCATCAATTTCTAAAAGCACACCAATAGCTAAACTGCTGGCATCACACCATATCGTACCATGTTCGGTTTTAGAAACATGCCAACCACCTTTAACTGGATTATTTAATTTCACTTTAATATCACGTCCTGATCATAGCAACTGCAGTACAGCCAACTGGATCGTCCCAACTTGACCCCTCAGCACTCTCCTTAATAAAACTACAGGTAACCCTTAACCAGCCAGCAACAGGATAATGGCCCACTGCACAGTGACTGGATCTCCAAATGCCTTCACCGCCACTCACTCACCCAATTCAGCGCCAAGAACTCTCTGCCATACGTAAACTACCACAAATTGCTATTAGACTTACTAAACTACAGAACTATTGATATATGAATTAATAAATAAAATTTCCTCACCTTAGATTAAAACTTCCTTATACAGAATGATAAATTTACTAACATATATTCTACCTATTAGTATTCTACTAAAATGAGCTTATTCTGTCCCTTATATGTAGTTATTAACATAATTAGAAATATATAATTTCTCTACTCATCTATATTTAAGGCCAGATGTCCAAAACCAACAGCAAATAATC
The DNA here is from genome assembly GCA_037179515.1 of Halocaridina rubra. Classification (NCBI taxonomy): domain Eukaryota; kingdom Metazoa; phylum Arthropoda; class Malacostraca; order Decapoda; family Atyidae; genus Halocaridina; species Halocaridina rubra. Next base: position 54,585 of record JAXCGZ010000561.1, on the reverse strand, counting down.
ACGGGACTCGTACTCAAGCTCAAACGTCTTCTTAGTCTGTGTATCTCTAATGTGCACTCTTCGATATGAGAAACTTGTCTGACTTCAGTATCCTGTTGGACTTCACAGGAACAACTATTTAATTACTTAATATTTAGCTTATATGCACCATAAAGGATCAACTGTATTTCATAAATCTCAACTATGACCAACTTCACACAATCTAACTCAGTTTATACCAAAATAAATGAGAGAAAAAAAAATAAGACAGTTGTGCTACTTTGCAACTTAACTCAGTATTATTGACAGGTGTATTTTTAGTATTTATTTAATGATTCAATTATTTCGTGTAACAAACTAACTATCAAGTTAATGTCAATGGGAAGGATATTGATTTTAACAATACAGTATATGGATCCACAGGATCAGATAGAGATCTATAAGAGCTCTCCCTAATTTACACAAAATATTAGGTAATGTGATGTGGTGGCTTCACCTCTGGCAACTCTTCTAATCTTCCTTCAAGGCGGGACAGGACAGCTTCTTCTTTTTCACTTCTCAAAAGTATTTTTAATTTTTTCCTTTAATATTTTGGACAGTCTCGTTTACTATAAATATAATTTTTTCACTTGCAATAATCTGCAGAGTCTCTTATTCAGGGAAATTCTTTTTAAGTTTTATACTTTAGTCCTGGTCACTCGAAAACAGCCATTAAAAATTCCAGATACTGATTGATTGTTCTAATGCTCGCCTCAGTTCACGATGTTCTTGACTTAAGATATTTTGTCACGACGATTCTGCCCCAGTAGAGTAGTTATAAATATTTTTTTCAACTTACATGGGTTGCATCATCAGTATGAACTTCACATGCTGAGCAGCTTGTTGAGCATGACAGGCAAATGTGTCATCATGCAGTACTGTTGTGTACGCATATTTCAAGTTGATGCTTTTATTGATTTACTTGTTTATGTATTTGGTTGAGCAAAGGACCTAGTTAGAATTTATTAACAAAATTACTAATTGCATGACCATAAATATAGTCTTCATGTAAAACAGTTTGTTGAGCATGGTGGACATATATGTCGTTGTGTGGCATTGTTGTATACTTTTATATCAGGTTTTTTTTTATGAGTGTGACAATGGGACAGGCAAAAACTGCCCTCATCAAGCAAGGCCCGGGCACAAGAAAGCACCAAAACAAAGGAAGAGAAAAGGTTAAAGACAAGGCAGAGATGAGGTCATGTCACACAAAGGAAAATGACAGATAGAAACCTAGCCAAAGTACAGAGGACCCACTTTTTGAAGGATGATAGGTCATAAGAATTAGGAATGACAGGAGGAGGAAGAGAGTTCCAGAGTTTGGAAGTAGATGGGAAGAAGCACTTGCTGCACTGACCAATCCGCGAGCTACAAATCTTCTCACAGTACCTGTGAGATGAGGCTGCTTGCCGAGTGTTAGTGGCCTCAGCAGTGTGGGAGGGATGCAACTCGCCAACTCATCAGAGCAGCGATGAGAAGTATTAGCGATAGAAAAGAGAAAGGGAGGATCCAGATTAGAAGTAAGAGAAGGATCATTGATGAATCTGACTGCCTTAGATTCAACCCTATCAAGGAGATAAGTATAAGAAGAAGCACCACAGATGTGTGAGCAGTATTCTAAGCAGGGATGAATAAGACCTTTATAGATTTTAAGTAACTGTAAAGAGGAAAAGTAATGACGAAAACGAAACAGAACCCCCAAATTTTTGGAGGAAGATTAGAAATTTGGATTATGTGATTCCTCCAAGACAACTTAGAGGCTATATGAATTCCTAATATGTTGATAGAAGTGAGAGGGTAAATTTTGTTAGTTTCAAAGACAATAGGATTATTAGGAGGAGGAGAAGATAAAGAGGCAGCCAGAAACTGTGTCTTGGAGGCATTGAATTTAACTAAATTTTGAGTGCCCCATTCAGTTACCCTCTGCAAATCGGAGTTGAGAGTAGAAGAAAGAGTGATACGAAACTCATTACGAGTAGCAGATGAAGGTTGCGAAGAAAAGGCAGAGGGAAAGTGAAGGGTAGAACTATCAGCAAAGGCATGAAGAAGAGAGGGAGATGGGGATTGTAGAAGATCATTGATGAAGAGAAGGAACAACAGAGTAGGAGAAAGAACAAAGCCCTGTGGAACACCACTGGTAACAGAGAAAGGTCTAGATGTCGCACCATCAACAACCACAGATATAAGATAGGAGAGGAAATCACCAGTGGATCTTGCCTTTCAGAAGCCGTACTGGTGATCGAAGATAAGTGAGTTAGATTAAAAGTTTTATATATTTATTTGGTTATGTGAAGGACCTAGTTTGAATTTATTTACAAAATTACCAAATACACATTGTCGTAAATAAGATCTTCATGCAGAACAGTTTGATGAGTGTGACGAAAAAATAAGTCCTCGCCCGGCATTACACTAAGGAGGAAGCATCGCCCAGTTCCCACTCTTACGCCATATTGTTCTTATGCTCATTTGATGGGGTTAAGCTGTTCGAACGTGGTGAAAATGGAAAGGTTAATGACTTTTGCATATATTGGGAGTCCCAGTGTAACTTCAGGGTTCTGTTCCTGAAAATTGACTTAAACCAGATTCGATGTAAGTCAGAAAACACTAAATTCAAACCTAGGTCCCCCATCACTGCAAAAAATAAATACTCTAAAACATAGAATATACAAGTTTAAACAACAGAAAGAGCAAAAATAAGTTGCATGAAAAGGAAATACAGGAACAAGGAAAGAAAATAAAATGCTTGAGGAAAAAAAAACTAAGAAATTCAAAGATAAACAGTAAGAGCATAAGCTTAAGGTACATGGTAGTGATATATGGTTGTGTTTTCTTATCCGGTGAAAAAGATTATATATAAGCTTGGAGGACAAAATACTAAATACATGCTAAGGTGTCAGAATATGTTTTTTTTCTGATGTAAATTCCAATACGGCATTAAAGACAGGTGTTAGAAAATCTGAGTACAAGCAATCACATGGAGTCAGTTATAAATAGAATACAAGATTAGATTATATTTAGAGAGTAGGCTTTATATAGAAAATAATATTACATAAGATATTAGTGATGATATCAGGTATATATAACTATCTATAATGAACGTGGCATGAGACTTGTCATGAGAATAAGACTAGAAAACCTGATAAGTAACCTGGGATTAGTGTAAGATCCAAAACACATAATTAATATAAATAGGTATATAAAATTCCTTTGTGTGATGATATGTTGCAAGTAATTTGGGGAAAATTGGTGGAAATATTTTATCAAGATAAGATTTGTGGGTATCTACCAAATCTCAGTAAATCAATGTATACTGACCAAGTTTATGCTTGCCTTGCAGCACATTGGGGCAACACAGTATATGCCAAATTTAGTACTTCTCTCTTTCTCACTCTTGTTATTTATCAATTTCTTTGCATTATTAAATTTTTTATACCTAAATCATTCTGTGTATAGTACTTATTCACTAAACTGCATTACTTTTTGGTATACTTTATTGTACTCTGTTTTTGTGTCATTTGAATCTCTCTCATCAACAATAGTGGCACTTTACTTGGAATTTCTTCCCAATAGTCATGGTATTAATCCTGCTATCATCCATGAAATCTGGTCGCCATTCTTAATCTCCTCTTTGAGATGTGAGATTAATTAAGCTTTTCTGTTCAGAAGTTATATCTAAGCATATCAATAGTTTTTCGGTGTTGGTTTCAATGTTGATCACCTCCTAACAGTTAGAATTTTCATATTAATGGGCATGTCTCACATACGCAATTTTACTTGAGATAAACGTGACTCATCTCTAAAATACTGAAAACCGATCTGTCTGGATGTACCACATCATAATCAAATCAAATCCAACAGAATTTTTTCAGTATGCTAATACTGCATGAAGGCTGCATTCATCACTGATGATTAATAACTGCACAAGAGAATGTTCATTCTCAGTTTCAAAAAGGGTCAAGACCTTTTCGTAGTCAACACTGTAACAAGGCCATTTTAAAGGCTTCAACCATGTTAAGTAATGAAAGTTAATTTATGATATCACTGAAATTCTATCAATGCATGAGTTTCCTACAGTCAAAGCCAGGGAAGAGTTGAAATTTAAAAGCATGTACACACTGCAATCAAACTTTTATTGGTCATCTTTAACAGAAAAAAACTATGAGAAAACTGTGTACAACGAGATAGCTTCTTGGATGATATTCATGATGAAATAAAACATGTAAATGTAGCACATCTGTGTTAGACATAATTAATTTATTTTCTAATTTGGAATATTAATTTCACTCGTCAGCAAAGACCCACTAAAATCTTAATTCCGGACAGCCTATAAATTGAAGAGCATAATATTAATCCGTGTCTAGAATCATATATCAGCTTGTTCTCATGTAAAGGACAAATTTTATTACCTTCTAGAAAGAACTATTTTAGTATATCAACAGTAATGCATCGTCTCAAAATAGAGGGATCAATCATATTTTTCCTGAATAGCTGGGTTTTCTCCATCATGAACACATTACACATAAAGTGATATTAAAATGCCTATGCAGACACCTATAATGATAAACTAGAATAAATTTAAGAAAGGGCTTAGACCCTGCATTATTTTAAGGAATTTTAAAAAAGGCATCCATTTGCACAGGGCGAGCTCCACTCAACAGGGTGAGTATAATCAGATTTTGATGTTACTTCAATGATGGATTCAAGGGCTTAGTGACATATGCTGCACTCAATAAATGGAATCATTCGGAATGCATTTTTCTTCCTTGGAATATAAATGATGATCCAAGCGGAATTGAATTATCAGTATTCCTTATATGGGCAACTTAGCTTTGATTTCCCGTATTTCTTAGTAGACAAGAGAAAAATTTTAGAAAGACTAAATTCTTCCGTTTACATTTCGTAAATGATACGGTAGAGGGACAAAACATTTAAAAAATATCCTAAAAGGCAATGTGGACATCCTTTTTCAAAAGAGGACTTCTTCATTTCAAAAGATGAAAGGCTGTTGGTAGTTTTTCTCTCCTTTCCAGCATATTAAATGGTAACAACCACGAGAAATAAGTCTGTGTTCAAAACACGTAAATCCATCTAAGTTGACAGACATAATATATCCATTTATCTACAATATTGGGAGGGTATTATAGAGTACGATATGATAGCAGCCCAATCAGAGCACTGTGAGTATCAATATTACATGGCTTTAATTTGTAAGTTTTCAAACATGCACTGGAAAAAATCAAAATAAAAAAAATCAGACACTTTTCCCTGAAAAATACATTATAACAACTACTGTGCTAACAGAGTATTTAAATTGTATTAGGTAAGGTTTAAATAAAGTAATACAGACAGAATTTAAAGTACATAGAAGGTTGTGGATAGCTCAATTGCAAAGTACATACACACCATTATATTAGGATAATGAAAATGAGTGTTTTTTAAAAATACGAGGAGGGTTGGGGAACCAAGTGACATTGTCATACGATGGACCACTATACTCCTGTTAGATAGTGTTACAATATTTTCTATTATAACATTTAAGATTTATTTTTAGATATTAGAAAGGCAATTTTTGTGTGTAAATTTGGTAAGATAGAATGTGATTAGCCTACTCTCAATGAGAGGTTCCTCTTTAGTTTCATATTCAAGTCTGGAGTGTCTCTCAGTTCAGATTCATCTTCATCAGCAAGAAATGAATAGTGTGATAAAAATTGGAGGCCATTTTATAGAAAATCCCTCATAACCCATATATATATATATATATATATATATATAAAACATATTATACTTATTAATTCATTAATGGTGTATTACTCAGGAAGCCCTATTTGAGAGCCTCATCTGAAGGAGGAATAGGTGTATTTCATATTTGTTAACTAATTACAAAGATACAGTATGCAGCATTTCCTTAACTCTGTTAGCAACATTTGTCTTGTATAACGTGGTCATTAACAGGAAAGGCTTTATTTCACATGATTATAAGGAAATTATAGAAGTGTCCCTTTCATATTTTGCTATGGTGACTACTTAAACATTAGTACTTTTTTTTATAAATATTTGTATAAAATCAGCTGCACCTGATCTCTGTAACTCAATTTTGACAGGAAGATTAAGCTCTAATAGTATGATCCTTCCATCCCTTAATTTATATCAAGCATGTACTGTTATACAAATATTAACAAATAGGTCCCTAAACACATTTTAGCACAATATTATTTTTTTGTTCTCCCCTACCATATTCTGTATCATTAATATACATATGCCTGTCAGTGTTGAGAATAGGTACAAAAGGAAAGAGCCCATGACATTTATGAAAAGATTATTTCTTGTATATCATCCACCTTCAGCATCCACTCTATTTCCCTTTCCTATCTCTTTCTTTTTCGATAATTTGCTTGCATTTTATGGCAATGTAATTGTCAATACTGCAGGCACGTCCACTTATAGAAGGTTAGGAATCTGCAGTTTATCTCCACTGGCAGCTTGCCTCAAGAATATACTCCTCATTTTTCCACTCCTAAGCTAGATGAATTTTTCATCCGGATACCAAGTTATTATACACCAATACCTAAAGGGAGGAGAGGCCTCAAGTAGTGGTGTCTTATTACCATACCTATCAGAGCAGAGGAAGTACCGAAAATAAAATATTCATATGTTTTACAGCGCTTTATTTAAACTTCTGATATATACTACATAATCTTTCTAGGGATAAAGCTAAGGTACCAGTTTTAAATACTAAAACATTTCAGTAATCACAAAAGTTTCACAGCACACTTCATTACAAGAGAAGAAAAATGTATTTGCAGTAATAGCAGAAAAGCTGATAAACATATTTTTCAATTGGAAAACATTTCTGTACAAAAATATATAGAAATATCAGCATAAAAGGCATTGTTGTTATGAATGTATTTGGGAAAGCATCTCGCCTTGACAATAACAGTTTTTGTGTAGATCTCACTGTTGGAGGCCACTTCTTTGGTATACATCACACTGTTGTTGAATAAAAGATTCATTCAGATTAAGGCATGGATAATCATGGCTTAATCTTAATCAGAAATGCTATTTTAATTTGCAGAGGAAAATATTTTCCCCCATTTGCAAATTCTCACAGGGTCCGGTTCTTGAGGAGGCAATCATGAAAAAAATACTTCCTTGCTGCATTTTGTGCTCTATAGATATGGAGCAGCCTGCATGTATTTATATGATATTTTAGAAAGAATATTAATGAGTTTCACACACTGCATTTACTCCTGACTTTTTCCCTTTTCATGGCAGCCTTATGGCAAATTCTTCTCATCTCATTGTCATCACATTTTACCACCTTTTCCCTTTCACAAATCGTATTGATTCTACTCATTAATTTGTATATCTGAAATTCCAAGAATAGTAATATTTCATATGAAATATGTGAAAGCTTGATATACAGTATATTTGCATTATTTATTTTAAGTCTTCATGTTTACAATCTTGTGATGCTGTGGTCTTCATACTAGCTATTTAATTTTTTAAATTGATTTACTGGTATTCCTGTGAAACATTTCCTTAGATCGCATAGGGTTAGCATTTATGATCTTCTAGGCCACATAAAATATTTTTTATCTTAATTCGAGGCTAAAGTTCATTTCAAAAATGTCAGATTTACATATTCATAATGTCAAAACTACTTACATATTACTTTTAGCTACAACAGTTGTTTGCTGGTAATATTTAAATTAAAATAATTATAAATTAAAGAATAATATATAAAAAACTAAAAATAGATCCAGTTTGCAGGCCAGATTTTTTTTAGGTTTTTATTCACATTTTACTTCTTAAATATTACCGACATACAAGTGCTGTAAATAAAAATACTATGTAAGTAAATTCAACATTTTTGAAATGAAAGTTTGGTCCGAGTTAAGATGAAAAATATCTTCTGTTGACTCAGAAGATCATAAAGGTTACCCATTTGTGCACAAGATACTGTTACTGAGAAGCTTTTGCAAGTACTTTGATAACTAGTATCATGCTTATGTTTGCTGAGAATCTTTTTCTCAAATGGAGAAAGGATTCATTTTCCTCTATCCATTAGTGGAAGAGCTTTACCATTTGGGCAGTCACATTATGTAAGCGTAATACAGAAATATAAGTATATATATTTCTACACAAAGCAGAGACATTTTCAAATTTATCATAAGTATTTTCTCTGATCTATTTTCATCCTTGCTATCCTGACGAAAAAGAAAAACTGAAGGAAATTTCCTGTCAAGTCATATCCTGCTCAAAAATGATGACCCAATGGACATATATACCTAACAAATCAATTAAATTATGGATTTTGGTAAATTAGCTTCTGATGTCCACATGAATGTACCTCAAGACCTTTTCAGGGAGACAATATGAAAAGTAAACCATTACCTAGGTGTCGAAACACCTAGGTTATGGTTTACATTTATGCATATGAAACTCTATAGCTTTTTCCGGTTGTTAAAAGAAAGAATATTGTATATACCCTGAACATGAAAAAATTCTCTTTGTCAAATTTATTTTTCACTAAATGATTTAAAAGACTGAATATAAATGTCATACAGCTCCAGTATTCCTTTAAAACTAATTTATCAAAGCCAATTGTTTCCAATATTAAGCAAGCCCTAAAGCATTTACAAATTAACTTCCCTATCAGACATATTACCTAGTCATTTGTTTCAATTTTGAAGTTCTTATTTTTAGCCTAAAAAGAAATTATTTATTTTTTGTTATAATAAAGTCAGGATTTTAGTTACTTTTGACTGCTAAAGTGAGTTAGTATCTTTTATATTCTTATAAAGTGCCCCCGTTTTGCCCTCTTTTGATATGTGGACATTATAACGAGTTCAGCATAAAGGACGTAAGACATTAGCATAATGAAAGCCCTTTACTATATTTAGAGATCCCTCTTTAAGGCATACCCTCCTCTGAAAGGATAGTAGCCTCTCATATACATACAGTTAGTAACAAGAACCTTTTCTTCCAAATGATGTGAGTACATCTACGCATCTCTAAACCAATTTATGATGGGTCTTTTGTGGTAATGGCCTCCAATTCCACGCTACTCCTTTCATTACATATAAAAAATTAGATTTTTTTCTTTTATGTACTATCTTAAGGCCTTCTTAATTTGATATTTTATATCATTTCAGGGTGATGTATCTATTATTTAATACAAGTTCTGAAGTTTTACTTTAAAAGTTTTACTTTTAAGCAGTGCTTCATAACAACTTCAAAATTTCTGTATTATTTTACTGATTCAGTATTGACTTCATAAAGAGCATTCATAAATTCAGCACATTTAAATAAAAAGCATGCTAAATCCCTTCTCAGTGCTTTGTGTATTCTACTCTGCCCAATACATTATTGCTAAACAAGATCGAAGGACTCTTACTAAAAACGTGAACTAAAAAGCCTGCAGATGAGATATCTCTTGTAATTATCCCACCTTAGCAGGTATAATTCCTCCTCTCTGTCTCGTTTTTACTAACTTTCTTCCTTGCCTCCATTGCCTCATTTTGGATTGATAAAAGATGACAATAAAGTGTCACAACCCCTTGCAAATAAGTTGAAGTATTTTCCTTCGCTAGGATTTATAGCTGCTAGGTCAGTTTAAGAGCGGACTGATTTTCCGTGCCTTAAGCCAGATAACACTTCAATCCAACAGTGACGTGATATAAGTCGGCACTAACTGAAAGGCCTCCTATAGTGATGTCTACGCTTATAATTGTCAGAGTGAAGGAAATAATTAATATAAATCATACGCGAGTTAAACGGCACTTTATTTTGTCTCTTACTTTCACCAATACACTTTTTGATCACACTAAAATTTCACACATTTAAGTCTGCCATCATTTTCCTAAAATCTGAGAGTGTATTATAATCAGGATCATCATCATTTGAATCATTTCTGTTATGATCATCGGATGTAAATGTCGGGTTGTACCTACTTAGTGACAAAGGACATGGTAGCAGTTCTGGCATCACTGAATGATGAGTAATTAAGGCAGTCAGGGTGCTGAACTCCTTTGTGAAGCCCTAGAAAAAGAAATGAGAGAGAGGTTATACAGCACTGACAGAAATAAAGATCATATTTACTTAATCTTAATGTTTAATTTCCAATAAGGGTATCAGTAATATTTATAATCATTTTTACAGGATACCATTATTGCTTAAATTGATAAAGCTTCATTATAGTCTGCTTAAAGTTTGAATATTATATTGAATGCTATGTACAAGAAGCTACTTAGTGTCATATACTTTTAATAATACTCATCCAAACAAGCAAATTTGATTTCTGTAAAATATGAATATCAATGACATTTGAAGTTTCCTTTTTTCTTGTTCATTTTATTTTTGCTGCATTTTGCTTTTGGTACAAATGTTATGTATCATGTTTTCATATATGCTTTGATTTCATTGTGACTGTATAGAAATATAGATTTATATCATAAGTTTTTACAGTACCTATAGTGAGACTATTTTTTGTTATGTTCATATGCTAATATTTTTCTACATATTGTACCAGCCACAATTTTTTTTTTTTTTTCATAAAAGTGCGCATGATTATTTCTCATTCTGATCACAGGGTTTCCATACAAACTGTGCGAGAATTCATTGCAATTATAGGGAAAGCTATTTTGTACCATAACTAGAGAGCAGGTTATTGCTGGTAAATCCATGAGTTGCTTTTTGCATTAACATTATCTGAATAAGTTGTTGACCTTTTTCTCTAACAATTTTTTTTTATTTTGGATAGTTTTAGGAGGATCATCCTCCCACTATCACTAATATAAAATTTTTCTTTTTTAATCTATTATTTTTTCTCATTATTGACATCAACTCCCCCTCCAGACCTTGCTGATGGGTTTTGGTATTTCCCTGTTTTAATACTCTTGCTGTTGGAGTGTCTTGTATGTGCACCAATAGAGTTTTCTCCTTTAAACCTGACTGGAGAAACTTTATTTTAAGAAAGGAGTTATGATGCGCTAATCTGGAAAGAGATCCATCCAGACGTCGTGTTTGCATTAATAGCATAAGGTTGATTAAAATAAAAAAACAGACAATATGAATCCAAAAGGAATCCTTATTATTTTAACATCAATGGGATATAATGACAAAAGGAGCATAGCCTAAAACTGTTTTATATATAAATAAAAAAAATTATATGAATACGATAATTTAAATATAAAATAGCTATTTATGGTGAAGGATTCTACCTTGATGATTTTTCTATTACCGAAAAAAATATTTATGCATAGTAGAGAACTGTTGTAGGAAAATCACATACGTTAACTTTTTTTTTTCTATTGATATTGATTCCTATTAAGCAATACGTGATTAATTAATGCAACCGGAATAAAATAGAGAAAAAATTAAATAATTGTTGCAAAGGTAATGATAAATACTGTACCTTAATTTTATAGCCTCTATTAGTCTTTACAATAAGGTAATGTGCAATTCCTGATACTGTAAAATCTCTTGGCACTCTGAGACTGAGGGCATAGCAGCCAGGTTTGCTCGTTGATTCTCTAACCATAAAAGCTCCAACAGGTTCATGACTCAGAACTTCTAAAGCAATCTCTCTGCAAATGTCATATCAATATATATCGGATAATCTTCATAAATTTCACAGAAGAAAGCAAAATCAACTGAATATTCAAACATATGCAATGATTTTTATTTAACAAAATGTAATACAACATATCTGCCTACTCTTCTAAATTCTAGTTCTTTGGGAACTTTCCACCATAGGGAACTAATGAATATTATCATATCAGATCTACCTCCCCTAGTATGATCTCCTCGCTTTCTTACAAACTCTCATCTTTTTCATCCATTTCCCAAAGAGTATTCCAGTCTCTTCTCTTATATTAATGGAAATAATATATGTATTCCTTGCAGAGTTCATGACTCATTGCTTCCCCATCTCAGTGACTTAACCTCCTTTAATAAATTATAAACAGTGCCTTTCATACCACTGCACTGCAAGGTGGCCTTCTCTTAAAAGTGTTTCAGCGTGTTATTTAGGTGTACGCTGTTTGGTTGCATTGACATTATCCACCATGACCTCTCTTCTCACTATTTATTCAATGGGTTTTGTGGGTCAGTTTTTGTGTATTTTTCATTACATCAGTTGGAATATTATAACTGCATTCTGTTGATGAATTACATCAAATACAATTTTCTAGAGAAACAGCTATCCGAAAGGAGATAACACTAGAATGAATGACCACTTTGCAGGTTTTCAGTGAATAAACATTCAAAAATAAAAATTCTGTACCGAATATATACATTGGAAGGACTGTTAATTGTTGTACCACATAAATTAACTTAATAATTGCCAAACAGGAGAGATATGAATAATATAAATGCTGAAGTACGAAAGAGAGTACACACAAATGCTGGAATCAGAGTAGAAGGAAAAGTATATATCCCATGAAGGATACAAAAAGCTATTAAAAAGAAATAAGTACTGAATCTCCCATACTTACAAACAAGCGAATTATGAACATTCACAGATAAGAACAAAAACCTAAGCATTTTCTACTCATGTATTACGTATATTACTGTACTATACAGTATTATTACATTGTTATTACTGTCTCAAAATTCATTAATACTACATACTTCATGTTTTATGTAGTAATTAAAAAGCATCAGAGAGGACTGTAATTATTATACAAGGTTCCAGGACCCATTGTTCCAGATGTTCCCGCTGAAGAGAGTTATAAAGAGATTCTGCTTCCAAAGACGAAGACCAGGCAGTCCCACCTCCAGAGAGGTACAAACATCTTTTTCCAGAAAAGTCTCTTCAGCAAAAATTTTTCTATACTTGCTATGGCTTGGTGCATTTCCAAGGTCTTATAAAATTAAACGGTATGAAGGACTCTGGATATTTCATATGTTGGTGAAGCATCAGTATAGCACATCAAGCATAAAACAGTTTTTGCTGAAGACACTTTTCTGGAAAAGTGTCTTCAGCTCGTATTCCAAGGCAAAAGGCACTTCATTGTTGAAGAAATTTCTGGACAAGTATAATAACTCTTTGGGAGAAGACTCTTTCTATTAATCTCACTTTTGTTCGTTGTATATGTAAATGACATACCTAAGTCTGTAAATTCATTCATGAATATGTTTGCAGATGATGAAAAAATCGTGAAAAAAGCAAGAAACGAGAACAATTGTAGAGAACTTAAGGAAGATCTAAATAGTCTGCATGAGTGGTCAGAAAAGTGGCTAATGAAATTCAATACTTCAAAATGTAAGGTAATAAGAATGGGTACAAGTGCAAGAAGGCCTTAACTTGACTACTCGGTGGCAGGAGTAGAACTTTAAGAGACAGAGAATGAGAGAGATCTAGGAGTAAACATACTGGCCGATTTATCTCCAAAAATACATATAAATGGCATAGTAAGGGCAGTATATGCTTTCTTAGAAAATGTAAGGGTAGGCTTCAAGCACATGGACAAGGAAATGTTCAGAAATATTTATGTAACCTAAGTGAGGCCAAAGCTTGAATATGCACCCCCCTTTTGGAATCTGCACTTGAAAAAGCACGTAGTTAAGGTGGAAACACGTAGTTAAGGTGGAAAAAGTTCAAAGACATGCCACAAAACTGGTGCCAGATATACGCAGTCTTAGTTATGATGAGACGCTGAAGGAATTAGACTTACCATCAATCGAAACTAGAAGAATGAGGGGGTATATGGTAACGATTTTTAAATTCCTTCATGGTTATGACAGAGCGGATAAGGATCGATATTTTGATATGGTATATTTGTAGTTAACGAGACTGTCCAAAATATTAAAGGAAAAAACTGAGAATACTTTTGAGAGGGGAAAACGAAGAAGCTGTCCTGTCCTGCCTTGAAGGAAGTTTAAAAGAGTTGCCAGAGGAGAAGCCATCACATCACATTACCTATTTTTTTGTATAAATTGGGGAGAGCTCTTATAGCCGTTTACCTGATCCTGTGGTTTCATATATTGTTAATATCAATATAACTTGATAGTTAGTTTGTTATATGAGATAATTTAATAATTAAATAAATAAGAAAAATACACCTGCCAACAGTACTGAATTAAGTTGCCAAGTAGCACAGCTGTCTTTTTTTTTTGCTTTATTCGCTTTTATTTTATTTTTTAAATTGACTTAGAATTAAAATCTGATCCTGTGATAAAACACCTTGGTTATCAAGTGATTAATATTTTTTTTTATTCTGAAATGACCAGTTTACCAGTAAAGGGGAATGTATAACAGAAGCAGGTGGGTGTCTCCTCAGATACAAATTCGAATTTTCCTTCAAGTGGACTTTTGTTTTGCATTTGTTTTTCATCTCAAATTACCAAAGTCAAATTTTAAGTTAGGATGCATGTTACCAGAAAAGAGATGAGCTGAGTAACTAATTAGTACTCATATGAAGATTTAGAAATTCTGTGTGAAGCTTAAAGAGATTTTTCTCTCATTTCTTTCTTATCTCTATATTCTGTGAAAAGGAAAACATCAAAATGAGGTCATCTCTGGTAGAGGATCTCCGGGGGATGTAGCAGGAGGAGGAGTGGCTGTTAGGAGATTGAAACAAAATGTCAAGGAATTAGAGACACTGGTTAAAAACCTTGATGATAAAATTCTGAATATGGATAGAGAAATGCAAGAGAATGAAACACTCATAGAGGAAATAAGATTTTTGGGGGAAGCAAATAAAGCACAAGGGCAAGAGAGAAAAGAACTAGGAAAACGAATAAAGAAGCTGGAAGGGGAAAAGAGTGAACTAGAAACCAGAATTTCTAAACAAGAGGATAACACCAAACAGCTGAATGACAACCTGAATGAACTAAATCTTAGTTCACTGCTCTCTTCTGAGAGAGACGAGATTGCAGCTTGGAATGTCCAGATTAAGAACATCAAACAGTTTAGAAAAGATTCGGGAGCTGAATACGGAACATGATGCTATGAAAACTTCCTTTGCTGATGCACAATGGGAAATGTGAAAGTAAAAGAGGCTGAGAAGGTGGTGGCACTGGAAAACATACAAACAGTTGACTATAAAGAACCAGTGATAGAAGAAATGAAAGACGTTGTGATGGAAAGGGCAAATCCACTGATTAAACAGGCTTTTTATAAAGAGAAGACAGTGGTAATCTCAGGCATAAGCAAATCCCAGGAGCCAACATGGCAGGAGAGACTTGAAGAAAATAAAGCTACGATTTTAGATCCGATAACAAAGCTTGGGGTAGTTTGTGGTCCTGAGAATATTGTAAACATTCACCAACTAGGTAAATATTCTAGGGAGGAAAAGCAAAGAGCAACAAAAGTAACCTTTGAGAGACGGGATACATGTATAGAAATATTGATGAGGAAAAAAAGCCTAAAAGACCTTCAAGCATTCAAAAAGTGCTCATTAGACGATACAGAACACAGGAAGAGATGAGAAAGATCAAAAACTTGTTGCAAGAGGCAAGAAGGTTAAATGAGGAAAGAAATGAAGAAGAAAAGAAAAATTTTCATATTAGAGTTCTTCCAGACAAAGGGGAGATAAAGAAGATAATGATAGAAGATCAGGGAATGGGACCGCATTACGATTGTTATATACAAATGCTGATAGATTAGTTGGTAAGGCAGTAGAATTAAAATAAGGATTCACAACAGTAAGGCAGATATAGTAGCAGTTACAGAGACTGAGTTGAGTGAAGACATAAACAGTGTCACAGTTTTTCCTAAGCACTTCAGAATATTAGGGGTTGAAAGATCTGAGAGGACTGGTGGATTCATTTTGAAGAAATAAACTTTGCAATAGAAAGTGAGTTCAAGGAATTTCTTGTTACTCGCATAAATACTGGGTCAGAGAGCATTATAATAACTGTTGTATATAACCCACAATGAAACCAACATAGGCTAGAAGTTTATGAGGACAGTCATATAAGGTACTATTGAAGTCATAAACTCAGTTGTTAATACTGCACAGGAAAGAAAATGTAGGATTTTGATTATGGGAGATTTAAATCATAAAGAGTCAGAATGAATAAATCTTGACCCACACAGTGGTGAGGACTCATACGGGGCAAGATTCCTACATTGCGTACAAGGGAATTTCCTACATCAACATGTACTGAAACCAACGAGGGCCAGGGGTGGGGATGAGCCATCGTTACTTGATCTAGTATTCACAGATAACGTGTTGGATATTGTAAAAATTGAGTATGAACCACCAATTGGAAAAAGTTAGCACTGTGTGTTGTTGATGGAGTATATCATTCAAGATGTTCTGCCTGAGAGTAGAGGCACTGAGGACATAAGGAGGAACTATCCAAAAGGAGATTACATCAAAATTAATGAGCTTTTTGCAGTTATTGACTGGAGGACCTTATCTAACAACAAATCTGTACAAGAAATGTATGACATATTTTGTGAGAAATATGGGAAGATAATAGATTGTTGCGTACCTGTCACCAAAGTAGGTGTAATTCATGCCAGAGAGAGAAATGGTTTGATAATGAGTGTAAAAGAGCTAAGGAGTGGAGAGAAAAATGCTGGAAAAGGTAAAGGAGGAGAAAAAACATAAATGCCTGGAAGACCTATAAAAGAGAAAATTATGATTACCTAAATAAAAGAAGAGAGGCAGAGAGACTATGAAAGAGATATCACCAGAGGAAGGCTAAAGAAAATCCCAAACTTTTCCACAGCTTTATCAGAGGAAAACTGAAGGTAAAAGAACAGGTTTTAAAGCTTAATAGAGCAGATGAAAGCATCACTGAGACAGATGAAGAGATTTGCAAAGAATTGAACAAGGAGTTTCAGTCAGTATTTACAGCAGAAAATACCCCACCCCCTCAGATTGCAGAGATAGAAGCTCATGGGCCAGTATTAGAGAACATCATCCTTTCAGCCACAGAAGTATTCAAAGAGCTGATGGAGTTAGATGTCAATAAAGCTACAGGTCCTGATGATATATCCTCTCATGTACTTAAAAAATGCACATATTTAATATCAGCAGAACTGAGAATCATATTTAAAAAGTCGCTGGAGTCAGAGGATATTCGAAGATGCTGGAAATAAGCGAACATGGTACCTATCTTCTAAAAGGGAAGAAGGGATACAGCTCGAAACTATAGACCTGTTTCCTTGACCAGCATAGTTTGCAAAGTTATGTAGAAACTACTAAGGAAACATATCTCTCTTCACTTGGAATCCTTCAACTTTTTGTCAGTGAGACAACATGGCTTCAGAGAAGGTAGATCAACAGTAATAAAGTTACTAGAATTTTATGATAAGGTAAGCCGAATCTTGCAGGAAAGAGAGGACTGGGCTGATTGCATATTCCTAGACTTCCAGAAAGCATTTGACACTGTGCCACACGGGAGACTTATTAAGAAGCTGCAAGCAGTGACAAGGATAGGTGGAAATGTCTTGAATTGGATAAAAACATACTCAGAAGGAAGGGAACAGAGGATTAGAGTAAGAAACTCAGTTTCTGAATGGAGAAGAGTTAGTAGTGGAGTTCCACAGGGTTCAGTTTTAGGGCCACTTTTGTTCCTTGTGTATGTATATGACATACCAAAGTCTGTATATTCATTCATGAATATGTTTGCAGATGATGAAAAGATTGTGAAAAGAGTAAGAAACGAGAACAATGGTAGAGAACTTAAGGAAGATCTAAATAGTCTGCATGAGTGGGCAGAAAAGTGGCTAATGAAATTCAATACTTCAAAATGTAAGGTAATGAGAATGGGTACAAGTGCAAGAAGGCCCAAGCTTGACTACTCGATGGCAGGAGTAGAACTTCAAGAGACAGAGAATGAGAAAGATCCAGGAGTAAACATACTGGCCGATTTGTCTCCAGAAATGCATATAAATGGCATAGTAAGGGCAGCATATGCTTTATTAGCAAATGTAAGGGTAGCCATCAGGCACATGGACAAGGAAATGTTCAGAAACATTCATGTAACATATTTGTGGCCAAAGCTTGAATATGCACCCCCCTTTTGGAATCTGAATTTGAAAAAGCACATAATTAAGCTGGAAAAAGTGCAAAGACATGCCACGAAACTGGTGCCAGATATATGCAATTTCAGTTATGATAAGAGCTGGAGGGAATTAGACTTACCATTACTTGAAGCTAGAAGAATGAGGAGGATATGGTGACGGTTTTTAAATTTCTTCATGGTTTGACAGAGTGGATAGGAATCGAGATTTTGATATGGCTGACACTAGAACTAGAGGTCATAGCTGGAAGCTTAGTAAGAAAACTTCTTTGCAGGATGTTAGGAAGTACATTGTTAGTGTACAAGTAGTTGATACTTGGAATTCACTAAGAGAGGAGGTCGTTAATACTAACTCAATCCATAGTTTTAAGGACACGTATGATAAGTATCACTAAGTACAAAATGGAACCGACCAGGAGACGGGAAGTTGTGAGCTTGGGGCTCTATCCCGTAAACATAATTAGGTAATTACACGCGCGCACACACACACACACAGGGGAGATTCCAAGATGCTAGAAACAAGCAAATGTAATACCTATCTTCAAAAAGTGAAGGAGGGATACGGCTCTGAACTATAGACCAGTTTCCTTGACCAGCATAGTTTGCAAAGTTATGGAGAAACTACTAAGGAAACATATCTCTCTTCACTTGGAATCCTTCAACTTTTTGTCAGTGAGGCAACATGGCTTCAGAGAAGGTAGATCAACAGTAACAAACTTATTAGAATTTTATGATGAGGTAAGCCGAATCTTACAGGAAAGAGAGGGCTGGGCAGATTGCATATTCCTAGACTTCCAGAAAGCATTTGACACTGTTCCACATGGGAGACTTATTAGGAAGCTGCAAGCAGTGGCTAGAATAGGTGGATATGTTTTGGAATGGATAAAAATTTACTTAGAAGGAAGGGAACAGAGGGTTAGAGTAAGACACTCAGTGTCTGAATGGAGAAGAGTTAGTAGTGGAGTTCCACAGGGTTCAGTTTTAGGGCCACTTTTATTCCTTGTATATGTAAATGACCTACCAGAGTTATGAATGTTTGCAGATGATGCAAAGATTGTGAAGAAAGTAAAAAACGAGAACAATGGTAGAGAACTTCAGGAGGATCTAAATAATCTGCATGAGTGGTCAGAAAAGTGGCTAATGAAATTCAAAACTTCAAAATGTAAGGTAATGAGAATGGGTACAAGTGCAAGAAGGCCCAAACTTGACTACTCGGTGGCTGGAGTACAACTTCAAGAGACAGAAAATGAGAGAGATCTAGGAGTAAACATACTGGCAGATTTGTCTCCAGATATACATATAAATGGCATAGTAAGGGCAGCATATGCATTCTTATCAACTGTAAGGGTAGCCCTCAGGCACATGGACAAGGAAATGTTCAGAAATATTTATGTAACCTATGTGAGGCCAAAGCTCGAATATGCAGCCCCCTTTTGGAATCCACACTTGAAAAAGCACATAGCTAAGCTTGAAAAAGTTCAAAGACATGCCACGAAACTGGTTCCAGAAATACGCAATCTCAGTTATGATGAGAGGCTGAGGGAATTAGATGTACCATCACTCGAAGCTAGAAGATTGAGGGGGGATATGGTGACAGTCTTTAAATTCCTTCATGGTTATGATAGAGTGGATAGGGATCGATATTTTGATATGGCTGGCTCTAGAACTAGAGGTCATAGTTTGAAGCTTCGTAAGAAAACTTCTTTGCAGGATGTAAGGAAATACTTTTTCAGTGTAAGAGTAGTTGATAATTGGAATTGGCTAAGCGAGGAGGTAGTTAATGCTATCTCAATCCATAGTTTTAAGGACAGGTATGATAAGTATTACTAAGTATAAAATGGAACCGATAAGGAGACGGGAAGATACGAGCTTTGGGCTCTTTCCCGTAAATACAATTAGGTAATCACACACACACATATATATATATATATATGTATATATATATATATATATATATATATATATATATATATATATATATATATATATATATATATATATATATATATATATATATATCCCGTATATTACAGAAAACCATTTTCTCTTTTATGCGATATACAGTAGCATTCCATTTATGTATGTTTACAGAATATAGAAGTCTAAATAATGGAACAAAATGTACACACTACCCACATATACCCAGCTTTACATACATACAAGGACAATAACGCTACATATTTAAGCAGTTTTACTGCTTAGCATACCCCCATAATCAGTATGTGACGGTATAAAATACATTTTGAAATATAATTATTTGCATTCAATAATATTAAAAAATCGTAAGTATGCTGACAATCAATAGTTTTATTTACCGAGGTATTCCTGCCTGGAACCATGCAGCAGATTTAAGGTGAGGCTCTTCTGGAGGTGTAAGAGAATCAGATCGTTCTGGAAGAGGAGGTGGAGTCACTGATCGCATGCTGGACATAGATACATCCAGTCCTACTACACCTGATGATGCACTTGAGCTCATGGAAATCTGAGAGGTGCGCTTTAATTTCACTTCATCTGTAATACAGCTGAGAGGGGACATTTACATAATTATTAGATTAGTGATGCTTTTTGACCCATGGTAGCTATACAGTAAAATATTTATTTAAGAATGTTATCACATTATATCTATACTGAATAATATCATTCTGAACTGTTGAAAAATTCAACAACACATAAAGCTTTACCAAAAAAGAAGAGAGCACAGTGTTTCTAATACAGAAGCTCCTCTACTTACAAACAACTGAGGTACAAACATTCACAGTTACGAAAAATAACCCACCCAATATCTACCCATGTATTAATCTATGTATTGCTGTATTGTACTGCATTATTTCATTATTATTAGTATATTAAAATTAATTAATATTATATACTTTATGTTTTATGTCATAGTTAAATGTCTTTAGCCTAAGAACTGCAAAGTACTAAATATTATATGTACTGTACAGTACTTTCTTTTACCTAAACACAACTTACGAACAATTCTACTTATAAACGGATGCTAATCTGAAATATATATTTCAAAAATGACTCCTGAATGTTATCACTGCCCAGATTATGCTCAAGCCATAAGACAAGTTAGTCTGTACAGGGCAAATGCATTAGAGTTAACATTAAACAGTACATATAGTGATAATTTACTTTAGGAAACAAAAGTTTTACTTGTGAAAGTAAGAATGTTAAGACTCGGAAATGAATTAAGAAATTTGAGATATAAAAATAATATTAGAATATCTTAAAAATGAAAGAGCATACACATGAAGCATATTTTTCCAAGACTCATGAAACTACCCATGAATACTGTAGTCATATACTAATAACATAATCATTACCACTTTTCAGTTTCAAGAGGCTCATGTCCATCAGCACAAGGAAACACACCAGCCACCGCAGTAGAGTCACTGACTTTTTCATTGGTATATCGAAACACAGACGTGCTATTGGTTGATGATGAGCTGGATCCTGTAGTTACGCATGAAGTTTGACAAGTAGGTAATGATGATGATGATGGTGATGACAAAGTGACTAGAGGAAGACGATCTTCTTCGGAGTTAAGTGTCGATTCTGGAGTGACACTAAACTTCTTGCTTAGAGGTGGCTTATCTGATAATCTCTTGCTACAGTTCAACTCTGAAGGGCTGAATAGAGAATAATAATTACTGAGAAACAACTCTAAAGTAGATTCCAACTTAAGAAACTAACCAAACAATAGAATATTGTTTCCAAAGGAGAGAAAAAATTCTGAGCAGCCATTCAAGCCACAGTCTGTATTTAGTGAATAGGGAAGGAAGTGATAAACAAAGCAGTAACAACACTAAGTCTTTGTAAAATGATGTAAACTAAGCAAATATAAAAATAAACTTATCTATATATGAAAGAAAAAGATCTACATATGGGGGCATTAGCACTACTTCCTACTTATGGTTATGCTTTTCTATCTTTTTTTTTTTCTTTTATATGAGTGACACCGGGACAGGCAGAAACTGCCCTCATCAATAAAGGCCTGGGCACGAGAAACTTCAAAGACGAAGGAAAATAAAAAGATTAAGGACAAGGCAGAAATGAGGTAATGTCACACAAAGGAAAATGACAGACAGAAAAAAACAGTCAAAGTACAGAGGACCCAGAGATATGGAGGACTAGGCTCTGAGATGATGACAGATCTGCTTTTTGAAGGATGAAAGGTCATAAGAATTAGAAAAGACAGAAGGAGGAAGAGAGTTCCAGAGTCTGGAGGTAGATGAGAAGAAGCAGTCGCTGTACCGACCAATCCGCGAGCTACAAATCTCCACACAGTATTGTGAGATAAGGCCGCTTGGCGAGTGTTACACGGCCTCAGCAGCGGGGGAGGGATGAAACTCGTCAACTCATCAGAGCAGCGATGGAAGTAGTAGCGATAGAAAAGCGAAAGGGAAGATACCTTACGGCGAAAAGAGAGAGAATCCAGATTAGAAGTAAGAGAAGGATCATTAATGAGCCTTGCTGCCATAGATTCAACCCTGTCAAGAAGATAAGTAAAGGAAGAAGCACCCCAGGCATGTGTACACGTGCATGCCTCCCCTTGAAAAGTGGATCCAATGCAACCAAAAAATGCTTACAAGCCTTGGTATGGAATTAAAATATGTGGTACACAATTGGATCTAAATGTCAGTTGGAGTCTTGGAAAAAGTAAACATTATAATAAACCAACACGCCTATGACATCAACCACTGAACCTACTGTACACTGCAGTATTCCATGGGTGCTTCCCAGGTATTTTCTTAACTTCATCGGCTCATGTAAACATTCTATGAATGATGTAGCAATACTCCAGTACCCCTCCAATTACGCAGTGATATAATTACCAAGCTATATGAGTAGGACATATTGTTATTTAAAAACATTCCTTGGAATGCCAAGAACATCCCTCTCCTTTTATTCATGCTCTCCCTTCATTACTATCTGAAATATGAATTCATATGCTTCTCCACATGAGGGATAGCCATTTTAATTCGCACTTTTGGTATGTATACCATTAGTTTCATATTATTATTCCCTTCTAAGATAACCTGCTTCATATTTTTTTTTTTCATAATTTGTACTATACTCTCATATGCAAATTATTATTAACCGTGTTCATTAAGTGGCACTACTATTAGCAGGAGTACGATGCACAACAGTTTTTCATTAATTTCCTTACCATTGAAAATATTCCCTGGTCAAATATTTTTACAGTGGTGCACTATTTATACATCCATCGGATTGCAATAAAGGAAATAATATTTTACCTTGCTCAATTATAAACAAACAAACAAACAAACATTTATTTCCATTTTGTACAATGGTTATTCAACATTAATAGTAACTTATAAGTAGACATGTAATCAAACTAATAAATAAGAGGGTAATACATATAGTTAAATTAAATGTAGCTTTCATAGAAAATAATAATGCTGTAATAAAAATGTTAACAATAATGTTAATAATAAAGTAGTAAGTAGGACACTAGATACAGGATCGTTATTATCGGCACCATTTCCATATATGTTTTCCTTACAATGAGAATAATTAGTTCTTAATGAGCAGCAACTATTTGCCCAAAAGAAAACTATATAGTTTGCCTTTGAAAGCTGTGAAGGAGGATGCATTTTTAAGATGCTCTGGAATATTATTCCAGGATATTCTGCTTAAGCAAATTGCAATCCAACAGAAACACATACCCCAAAGATAACTTGTGGATGCAACTGTATTTATAAATTTATATAGTTCATGGTAGGAATGACCAGTGTGAGTAGTTATGGACATTTTCTATTTTGTCCACTTCAGTGGATAAGGGTATTCTAATCGAGAATGATTTTTTAATAAAATATAAGTTTTTATTATGAACTAAAGGGTTGCTTTCTTTTATAATTCTTTAGTGTGATTACTTCAATGATGATTTAACAATTTTGCACACTTGCAGTAAATCTCATGAGCTTCCACTTTTCTCATTGGACATCACCATAGTTAGTGATAAGGCTCTGTAGAAAATGTTATATCTTGATTACTGGACTTAAATGAAAACTTTATTCTTGATTTCCTGCTGCTTTAATCTGCACTAAATTGATTTTTGTGTGTAGTCAGGGAAGAGTTATAGTGGGATGCACTGTATTATATTTCCCTTAGCGGAAACCCTTTTGGCTGTTATGAAGTTTATTGGCAATGGGTATGATTCCCATACTACGTTTTATCTTTGACTACATACCTAATAAACTGTAGTAACAGGGATAGAGACTACGGAACTCCAATCAATGGCAAACTCTTTAAGATATCAGGATGAATGTGAATTGCTTGGATTGAAGGGGTGAGCGAGTTTCTGAAGAATGTTCAGAATATGGGGAGATCCTGTTCCCTAATAAGCCTTGTAATAAGGGAACAGATCATGAATAAAGTGTTTTCATAGGCTAACAAGCTTTTATTATCAAACTGCTTCTAGACAACTACCCCTAGACTCCACTAATAGGCTTTTTTCATATAAATGCCTAATCATGCGAGATCTACTCAATGGCTGAAAGCCATGCGAGATCTACTCAATGGCTGGAAGCCACAGAGATGAGGCCAGCCTTTCTTGAATAAAAGACTTACTCAATGTCCATATCAAGAAGTTCCCATTCATGCAAAGATCTCACTTTGAATATTTATCTCATTATTCATTATCTCGTTCTCTGAGACGAAGTTTATGTTCTTGTACCTCAGTCCATGCTAGACATATTTATTCCATCTGAAAAAAAGTTTCTTCATGCATCATACAAATCCAACTGATGATCAAGACATTGTATGTCCACCCTTGAAGTCTGTCTCCTTTGCTGTGACACAATAAACTTCAGTGGTGTTTAACAGATATTACAGAGGTGTGAAGGGTTTGAGTCTCCCTCTCCACACAATCTTAATGAGAAGGATGTGAATGCTGTGATTTACAAGGATGATGTAAAGGAAGAAGAAATTATGTCCTATAAAACTGAGTGACTATCTCCAGCACGAAAGTCCAAAGGACGATGATGTTTGGATCAGGCAATTTAGTCTGCTTCTTTTGTATAGACTGAGACTGGTATGTTACCTGTCTTAACATGCTCTAATGCGAAGAATATTTGTTACTTTTTCATCAGTTAGCCTTCTCCTGAGATAGTTTTTGAAGTTTTCGTAGACTCAGAGCACCACTCTAGCATCTCTTGATTTTGTGTCCTCAGTAACATATACTTTGAGGCTAGGAACAAATGTTTCGAGGTTATGAAACAAATTTATGAGGAATACTGGGCACAGACTCTTCTCTTGTTTGCTCTCGTTTTCCACAATATGAAGATTTTCAAGCAAAAATATCTTACTGAAAGAAAACTGAATTGGAAGGAGGAGATATCTTGCTACTGTCATGTTTCTGGGATGGATTGTTGGGGATAGTGAGAATAAAAGACTTGTTTTCCATGGTTTCACCAAACTCCCTGAACCTCAATCTAGTTATCTATTAAATACAGAAGGATGGTTCTGGGATATTTTCTAAGCTTAGAATCAGAGAGCTTTTCTCTCCTTGAAAGCTTTACTCTCAGCAAACCAAGACCTTGAAATTATGCCAATTTGTTGGAGTTACAATCTAATTCAGTGATATCTGCAGTAGTAAAGATCCTTACATAGCAAATAGGTAGAGCTTCTAAAGAGTTTAAGATATGTTTGGAAATCCATAAACATGCTATGATCACAAGAAAATCAACATTCAATGCTACAATATTCCTAAAAAGTAATACAGGGGTATACTTAAAAAGTAGGCATTCACATCTGCAGATATGGCATTTCTTTAAGAAAAATCTATCTGGGTAACGAAGACTATGTATGATTATGATCTAGTCCCTGGGGCAAAATATCTTTAAAAGTGATTATGGCTTAATTTTCTCTGATATCTAATTTAAGATGGATACTGCTCGAATACAGGTTGTTAATAAGGTCTCTCTTGGCTTAAGAGTAATAATCAGATTTTAAAAGCACAATCCTTGTTCTGCCCAACTGTTCATACAGAAAAAAAGAGAATGGATAAAGATATTGGATTCTTTTCACAAGTTCTCCTACAGGTCTGCGACATATCCTTGCAGGAGTAAAAGAAAACTGTTGACAATGTTCAGATGCCAGGAAAGCTTATGTGCATCACAGCTACTTTTGCATATCCAGTTTAATATGTACTGCTGTAACCCAGAGAAAGTAAGGCATTTCCTATTTCAATTTCACTATTATTATCTGCCACGATAATTATAATTAAGATCATGCAATAAGTGTAACTGATGCACATGGGCACACAAGCAGCAGTGTCTCCAATGTAAACATGCCATGTCGACCTCTAACTTGTAATTCCGGAGCTCAACCCATGGCCACAAATGCCATTCAAATTTCTTATTGCTTAAAAATGCTTGACAATGACCAGCATGCTAATGCGAAGACAACTATGAGAAGAACCCCTGCTTTAGAACTGAGAATGTATTGCATCCCACCATGAAAAGTGGGGAAACAAAAGAAGATATGGACTCCTCATGAAATCAATTTGCTGCCTCATTCCCAGATATGCCACAATGGTCAGGGGTTCACTGCAACTCAATGCCACAACCACACACCCAAAGACGAACTAATACCTGAAAGAAAGAAAAAGCTAGAAAACAATATTTTTACCTTGAAGAACAGTGATTCAAAGGCTACCTCAGAGCAACACAAAGGACAACTGGTGAAATGGGTCAAATGGTTTCCATGTTGAAAACAACTGAGCTGCCGATACTGACTGATAATTCAGAAGACTCGTCAGAACTATAATGTAAGGAAGGAAAAATAACGCTTACTCCACTAAAGATGTATCAATAATAGGGGACTTTGAACAATGAGTATAAATTCAAGGGAGCCATAAAATCTCCTAAGCATTATAATTGTAAGGCATGAAGTATAATAGAAGACAATGTATACTTTAATTAAATAACAAGATCCATACTTAAGCTGTGCTTGGGATGAACCCAAGAGGATAATAGCGAGAAGAGATTAAAAGATCAAAACAAAACAGAGGGAGGCTCCACCAAAGGCAAATCCCCTTCACATTCAACAGTGCTGGCCATTTTCTGGGACTAAACAATCAAGACAGAGCCTGGATCCTATCTCTTTGTGACAAAACTTATGATCGGATGGGATTTGATCAAGGCTTGCTAATATTACTACTGGTAGGTACACATATCAACAAAATCCTTAATGGAAGCACAGGAACATTCACAACCTAAGGAGATGATTGTTGTACCACTAAGAGCCTCTGGTATCACCTGCAGTGCAGTTATATTAATAACTTCTGACTTGGACAATACAGTCTGACTAGCAGAGCCATTAACTACAGCAGTATAAGCTATTTTACTATGGTTAAAGGACTTGAGAGTGCATCAGCGTCTGATTTCTGCTCCCTATGAATCTCAGAATGAGTCATGTAAAACACTGATATGCTAGTGACACTGTACACCCAATTCCTCAATATGGGGTTGCCACAATAGGAGAGGGCAAACAATATGTAAACACAGAAACCTGTTCACGTGGTGTACTGCATCTTGGTAAGAAGACATGATGCCTAGTAAAGTACCGGAAACATTTTCCAACATTAATACCGACACCCCAACAATAGTCTTAAGGATCCAACAGCTGTCTCCATGTGGGTAACTGCTAAATCCATAGTATCTGCTACAGCAAACAAACCAATGGCAAAAGATCAACAACATGGCCCTTCAACCAGTGGCACATCATTTAAAATACAAGAAAAAGGTGGGAGTGTATATGATAATAAATGAGGAGACTCTTGAGAGAGTAACAAGAGAACAAATTGGATATCTTCCATCCGGCAAAAAAATCTCACCCATTATAAAGCCATTTCCCAGATACCAATGCATGCTGGTTTAACAAGAATCCTCTTACAACTTTAATCAAAATAAACAACAAAGGCTATTTTTCTTTCCTTAAAACCAGACTGGACAACATGTTCCAATTTAACTAACTGATCAATTGAAGAATGATGCCTAGTAATGTTAGATTCTTCCCAATCTTTGGAAAGGCAAGATAAGGGTATGCTTTGAAGACTAAGGTGGAAGTCCATCACTCCAACTGACATTAGCACAATTTAGAAAAAACTGCAAAAAACTGGAGGGCAGCTGGCTTAAAAATTCATAGAGTACTCCATTCACACCAGTGGCCTTGCTCTTGGCTAGGGTATAAAAGGCTTTCTCCAAATCATTAGTTGAAAAAGGATTATTACCATCATACCCTGATTTGTCAAGTGCCACAGAAATCTCTTGAGACTACAACCCCCTAACAAAAGAATACAACACATCGGCCTAAGATATCCCCATAAAATTTATCCATGAGGGCAGTCTTGCAGAACAGAAAAGTTGTCCTCTCATCACAATAAAGATTTATAGCAGATGACATTCGCTCATGAACACTCCAGAAAACTTAAGTTCAGGAAAGGGAGGCCTGAGCAAACTATTGAGAGAAATAAGAATGCCAGGAAGCAGGCTGCAACAGCTCTCTTGATTACACAAAGGTTTACAGTGCTATAATAGCAGCTTAATCAACCATTTGCATCAATGGAGCAATGATCATTCTACCAAGGTACTCCATATGTACGCTGAAATGTAAAAGATATCCCTTGATATAAGCTTTCCACCAATATCCCCAGGTCATCTAAAAGAGATGACTCTAACTGTGGTACCTTAGTTAAGCAGGCCAAAGCAAGTCTTCATGGACCCATCCATTATGAAAATTGAGGGGTTACCATATTAAAGACTGGTAATGTAAGAGCAGGAAGTAGTCATTACTACAAAGGCCTGCTCAAAGGATATGGTAGAGGACTGCCATCGACTATTTCTTTTTGCAAAAAATAAATCTATAGCAGAATACCTACCAAAGAGTATATCAAAACGTGTTGGGAAAGGAACTAAAAGGAACAGAGAAGGCGAGGAAGTTAGAGAGTCAATAAGAATAGTTACAGCAGTGCCTGATGCTCAAGAGACTCAAGCCCCTTGGTGGACATTAAAACCTACACATATAATCAACTAGCCATTTAGCACAAATGACCAATGGTCCCATTCCTTAGGATCAATAGAGTTCCTATGGGTGGAAAAGAGAAAATATGAAGTAGACTCATTGTAAACAAAACATTATTTCCTAGAAATTTCAAAGTAATGTTACGAAAAACAAGAAAAATTAGGCACCATAGCGAAATATCCAGGCATACTAAGTTTAATAAAGTGCATCCTATTTGACTATCCCAATCCTGACTGCAAACAGAGTATCCCCGAAATAAACAAAGAAAACAGAAGGACGTACATCAACCAGGTACTTTTGAAATTCCCCATGGTTTTGGCAAAGATTTCTGACATTTCTTAGAAGAATAGGGAATAAGGGAGGGATCCATGATGACAGAACTTAATTATCAAGAGAGGAAGGCAATTTTTTAGGATACTTTTTTTTTTAAGAGTGTGACACCGGGACAGGCAGAAACTGCCCTCATCAATAAATGATGAGGTACAATGAGAAGGAGAACTAGGCATACATTACATTCACTGCCTTGGCAAACCCACCACCAGATTAGCTGGGCTTGAACATGTAAAGGTCAGATCACATATATCATCTGGAGAAGGGAGAGAGAGGGTATCAGTTTCTAGACATTCATACTGACTAGCACTGAGGTGATATCATCTCACTGGGTAGTGATGAACTGGCATTTACGTGATATTATTCTACTATGGAATGGGTGTAAGATGGAGAACATAGTCCAATAGCTGATAATGGTTTGGGATATGCCAAGCTGATGCCTATGGGGTATTGACAACATATGGGTAAGATAGGGTCAAGGCAAAAACAATGTCGTATACTAACTCTGCAAAATTATCCAAGAGGAGTATCTCAAAAAATGTGAGGAACTTTTTTCTCAAGGTCAGTCTGAATCTTGATATCTGCCCACATTATCCAAGTCACAATATTATGGGCTACAATGCATGAAATTCAATTGCTGATGGACCTGTAGCCAACAGAAACTCAGTCCCAGATGCACACATCGCATGAATTTACCACCTACCACTGCTTTGGCAGAAACACAAGATGATGAGTAAGAATCATCTTGGTTTTAAAAGCCTGCTAAATAACCAAACAGAGAAGCTTATTCGTGTGTGCCATCCCATCTAACCCTGTGCCTTGTTTTATACAGAACAATCCTTTGAGTAAGATGGGTGGAGGCCTCCAAACTTTCGACACCTAAGCTCATCCTGTGAGATTTTACAGTCCTTTATCTCATGAGCTTTATCACATTTCAAGAAACGCAATGTAATACAACTGTTATAGGCATGGTAATATCCACTACACTTGAAGTACCAAAGAAGGGTCTGATTAAAGCAGTGCAAAACATAGGGAACCTTATCAAAGACTACCATAGCAGGGATAGAAGAGTATGGGACTAGGAATTGCATACTTAATGCATTTCAATAAACATACTGGAAAACAAAAAATTTCCATCCTGTCTTTACTCATTTGAAAGATACATTCTAGCTGTACATATTGCCCTGGTAACCTTCCCTACAAAGGGAAACCTTCCACAGTCAATACAAAAAACACGTTTTATGTATGGGGAGGGAATGCGCCCCCTGCAAAGACGTGGTAGAAAGTCGCATGGGAATAGAGGGTAAAAGCAAGAACGGGAGCAAAATGCAACAGGGTCGAACAAAACTGGGTTTTCCTCATAATAAATGATGGTTCAATTATTTGCTCAGGATATGTGGATAATTCAAGGTCTCCGGTCTATCAGAAATTTTTACCTTTAATAATGAGCCACATTATTGGTGCTGATCCATCTGCATATTTTGCAACTAATAATGAGCCACAGTGAGACAAATTATTGGTTTTAGGTCCATCTGCATTGATGAGCTCAATAATGAATTGCAGTGGGGAAGAAATTATTGAGCTCTATTCCATCTGAATTGCTTAAAAGTAATAATGAACTATGTGAGGCAAGTATTACTGAGTTTCCGGCCATCTGAAATTCTTGCAACTGATAATGAGCCACAACAGGGGAACAGGAATAATTGAACTATAGTTTATCTGCATTATTTACAACTAATAATGAGGTACAAGGGGGACAAGAGTTATTGGGTTCCAGTCCTTCAGAATTGTTTGCAATGTTATAAGCCACAGAAGGCCAGCCACTATTTTGAAATGTCTGGTACCCCTTTTGTACCTATGAGTAGTGTTACCCCATCTACAGGACATTCCCTAGAGTGCTCTTTCAGATGAATATTGTCAAAGCAGGGCATCCTCTGGACTATCCCTGCTAAGTTAGCATCTAAGGGACGAAGAGAGTAGCTCTTGAAATACTTCCTGATCTCTAGATGACTCTGTATTTACTGTGTCAGTAATGTTGCTGATCCCTCTATACTTTAGCTCGTGTGCATTTTAAGAAAGTTTTACAAGTTTATAAAAAGAAAATTTTAAAAGCTGTAAAAAAATGTATACAGTAAAGTGCAGTTGCATAATTATCAATATTCTAGCTATCACCTGCAGAGGTTTTACATAAAATCCTGAAAAAAAACAAAAAATACCCAGTATATAAATAATAAAAAATAATTCTGAATAGAGTTTATCCATCATACACACACTTCATTTATCCAATAATACCCTCTAAATCTACTAACCCCTTCACAGTGATGTTTTGAAACGGCAACTATATTTATTTATGTGTGATAATTACAGATCTATTATTTAAAAATTCAGAATTATTTAGGACAGGTTCCTTGGATACTAATTACTAAATTTTATTGTTACTAATGAAAATTATATACTAATAAAAATTAATAAACAACAATACCCAATGTTATTATTATTATAATTATTATTATTATTATTATTATTATTATTATTATTATTATTATTATTATTATTATTATTATAATTATTATTATTATTATTATTATTATTATTATACCAGTAAATAATAGATGATACTAAGAATTAATTGAATCACTTGGTGACTGACTTTGTTAAAGTGTGTGAAAGAAGGAGGCTGAGAGTGAGTACTGGTAAAAGTAGTCATGAGATACGCGAGGAGTGCTAATGTTGGCAGACTGAATGTAGGAGTGAATGGGAAGTTGCTTGAAAAAATTGAGAGTTTTAAGTAATGTATCTGGGGTCGTATTTATCAAGGAATGAACGAGTGGATGCAGAGGTAAGTCATAGAGTGAAGGAAGCAAGTAAATGTCAAGGTGGGTTGAAAAGTGTGATGAGAAGTAGGTATTTGGGAATAAATGCAAAGAGAAGGATATATGAAGGTGTGAGAGTAATGACAGCACTGTATGGAGTGGAAACTTGGAATGCAAGAGAGGATGAAAAGAAAAAGTTGAATGTATTGAAGGTGAGGTTTTTGAGAAGTATGATTGCTGTGTCTAGAATAGATAGTAAGAAATGAGGAGATTAGGCAGAGAACGGGTGTAGAAAGAGAGCTGTTGAATAGGTTAGATCAGAGTACTAAGTTGGTTTGGACACATGGCAAGGATGAGTGATGAACAAATAGTAAAGAGAGTGTTGAGTGCAGAAGTGGTTGGAGTTAGGCCAAGAGAAAGACCTAGAATGAGACAGATGGATGGAGTGAAAAGGGCATTGGATGCACGTGGAATGTCAGTGGAGCAGGGAAGAGAGTGTGCAAGAGATAGGAATGAGTGGAGGAAGATTGTGTATAGGTGGCACAGACCAAAGGGATTTCTAGCACCTGCTAGCTCAGTGAACTGTTGGGCAGCAGTATGGAGAGTTGCCATTTGATGAAGCTGTAGGAATAAACCAGCTGCAGCTGTGGGGCCTCACTGTGGAATATCCTTGCCCACCTACCTTGTGGATGACCCAAGCAGGTTGGTAGGGGAGAAATGTGGCAACTCTTTATCCCCAGGGAGCTGTGTATGTATGTATGTATGTAAACTGTTCGATGCTGAACAATATTCTGGCTATATAGGCAGTACATTATACTACCTATATAGGCAGTACATTATTCTGGCTATATAAGCAGTACAGTATATAGGTTTGCTAATGAAGAAAGTTGGCCTGTGTCCATATCCCTTCAGGTCATACAGCCATATTATAACCTGGGTGTTTTTGGTCCATGGCAGTATTTCTATAGATGTCTAGATAATGAGTAACCTGACCTTGCCCTCCATCTTAGCGACTCACTGACAGGTTACAAAACTTATCAAATATTCAAACTGACGCCCACATGTGGCCGAGGTTTCATCCCAAAATCTGATGAGGGACAATATAATCTGGTAACAGAATTGCTATGAGCAAACCTGGAAGGGGAGGCCTACATTGATAGTGTTTCTAATCCCATCAGTTGGAGGATATAGCAAAAATAGCCAATTATCAAGCTCCTTGGGTCCCTGAAAACTTCCAAACTAAATGTAAATTTTATTGTTATTGAATATTTAAAAAAGTGTTTCTCAATTTGTATACTAAACTTACCTATTACTATTTTCGCTATCAGGTGAATGAGCTACTCTGTCATTTTCCAGGAGTGCATGAAGACCTGGTAACGAGGAAGGCTTCCGTATCTCTCCAAGTGAACTATGAGAGGGGCTAAGAGCTAAGTCGGGACTACCAGGCATTCTCATCTTGGAGATGGGACTAGAATCTCGAGAAGAAGCAGCACCCTATAAATAAATGCATCATTAGCATGATTATTACAAATGCATTTCCATTAAAAATAATATCTATTTAGGAACATTCTGACATCATATAATAAGACAGAGCTTATAAGTAGCAAGGTAAGAAATTATTACTTCATATTGCAAAGCACTACCCAGCAGTATAAACCGTGCATAAATTTTTTTTTTATTTTCTTCAGTCGCTAGCAAAATGGATGCCCTGAGGATTGAGAAGTATATTTTTCAAAATCTCCCATGCACTCCTTCAAGTCTTTCTCCCTGGTGGAGTCATAGCCAAACAAAATTGGAGTCGCTCACAAAAAGGAAATGGAACTAATAGTTTTAGCCACATACAAGTTAATGATCCACTTTATGAGCTTTGAAGCGGAAGGGTGTGTAGGCCGTCGCTCACAAAGCATCCTGTAAGATACATTTTCCCTTTTGTCACTTTATCAAGACAGTAAACTACATTATATCTCTTGAAACTATAACTTCTGAGAAGTAAAATGGGGAAAGACATTGAGTGATGACGGCAGCATGAAAACTCAGGAATACTCACTTTACCTATCTCAATATCTCTTTTTTTCTGATGATCTCCATTTTGCATCCCATCAAGGGCACTACTATCACAGAATCCAAGGAAGTTGGAATGGGGATTCTAGACTTCTTGGAAAGGAAGTAGAGCTAATTTGAACTAGCTTCTTCCTTTTTAAAACAGCTGTATTAACCCATGAGCAGTTATCATAGTGACCTGTATTCCCAACCAATATACAAGGGTACATATGTGAGCATTACATGGAGGTGTTGGAGAAGTCCTTTTCACTGAAAGCTACATTATCAGTGAAACAGAGCAAGATAAAGCATCAAAAGAAAAAAAAGGGTAACAATAAATACCCATAAATATCTGAATTTAATACAACACATGGATGAGGGATTGAATAGTTTACACAAATAAAAGTAATAATATAGCACAAGAGGTAATAATGGTCACCCTGAAGTACTTTAAAGTTAATTTAACACCACGCATAGATGAGTTCATAAGGTAGAGGCCCTGAGGCAGAGTACATTATGGTTAATGGAGGCAATATGAATAATGAGCGCAACTCACTGTAACACCACAATTCAATTCAATTCACGATATTTTTTGCAATTTTTCAATTATTTATTTATATAATGCATTCTTTTATACTGCCATGAATGTCCTTTACATTGTGATGCACAAAACTGTACAAGACGACTATACAGTGGCATTGCAGATATCCTGTATTATTTCAGTGACACACTTGAATGCATGTGTTGTGGCAATTATCTTGATGTCATGAGGCAAAGACTTGGCATTTTGGGTGGAATACCTTTAAGGCAGAGCAATGTGCTTTCGATCATGCGCATATGATATTCTCCCTGTGTTAGTGTGAAGAAAGAAAAAGCTATCTTGTAATGAGAGAATATATTATGTCAGCTATAAGGCATCCACTTGTCAATGCTCAGTTTCTAGGAGTGCCAAGAAAGCTGAAGCTAACTGAGTAGATAGTGAACTATCTGCAAGCCATTACAGGAAACTGTTTCCCTTTTTGAAGGAAGTTAATTCACTAATTCTACAGATCTAAGTTAGGGACATAAGGAACATGGCTCTGGCATGAATGTTGAAGTGTAAGGCATCGGAGGTAAAGAACCAGGAATCTAAAAGCTCTTGTAATATACCAAACTCCCATCTCTGGGTTGGAATATACTTAGGACTTGACAGAAACTGCACTGGAGACAAGTACTGTACTGTATAAAGAAGCCATGACATGCTGGTTTAGTCACGGCTGATTTATAAGTATCAATAATTGCAATTGAGAGATTCTTTATTGAGAATTGGAACACCAAAATATTGAAGACTGTTCTAAAGGAGAGTTTGGTTCGCTTCTTATCTTTAATGAAGGTGCTTAAGGTTACTCAGTCAGTTTCTTACTGCTTTAGTGTAGATTTCCTTTTTGCAATCAACAGAATGCATGTATCCTCCTTTGGAGAGGAAGGAGACCATAACTCCCTCAAATAATTTAAATGTGAAGGAAGAGGAGGGGTGATGAAAAGAATTTCAAAGCTAGTGATTTCCACTTACTGAAATAGGACTAGATTTTCCAAAGTGTCCCAGCAGATTGCCTTCCTCAAAAATTTCAAAAACCAAGCACGGTTGAGAAATAGGAGCTATTAGCTCTAATTAATTCAGAAATGAATACGAAGTCTCCAGAGACTTCAAAATCTGGTTCATCCGAGGATTTATATAAATTGACTTTCAGTGATTGTTTTCACTCCAACAGTATTTCTAGACTTTGACTGGCAAGCTATTCCGTCTTAGTTTCTCGTTCTCTACTGTGGTAAAACAAATCCTCCTGAAGGTCCAGACACTATATCCTTGACTTCTTGAGATGATACTTGGACCATTGGCCATTTTGACAGGAAGTAGTTTTGTCCAAACAGATTATATTTAAAAACATTTTGACTCCTTTGATAATCATATGCCTTAATGCAAGTATTCTCTTCCTCAACAGTAAGTGTATGATTCTATATCCCATGCTGAATTATAATGATTCTCATCTTCTGCAACTGTAAGATCATTGCTAGTACCCAATAGTTCAGGGACTGTGACCTTTAAAATTCTCCTCCTTTTATGTAGTGGGCCACTGTCATGTTGTTACAGTTCAGTCTGGTATGGGAACTCCTCTTGCTTGTACATAGGTCAAGGCAATGAAACCTATATACTTTTCACATACCTAATGCTTTAATCATACCTACATTATTGCACTGTATTTAAACTTTACCTAATGCAATATAAATTATTTGTCAAATCAGTACTGTAGATGTTATAATGTAATATATAAAGAAAATAGTTTTACTATACCTCTATCTGAATTATGATACAGTATGAAACTCACAAGCGTGTTATTAGTAAAATGAAGATGATGACAAGTAATTTAAATGCAAACACATAGTGAACATAACTGCAATAATAAATATTTAACATATAAATGAATGGATTTACTAAACCCTTTTCCAAGCACTATGTGATAAACGCAATTCATATTCAAGAGCGCGTTCGCTTCAGTGTATTACGAATAAACTGCAGGTACCACACACAAAAATATATCAGAACATAATGAGAATAAGTGAAATAATAATATTTCAAGACATGTAAAGCATAGCAACGAACAAGTTTACTAAATTTCCACATGAGTACTTCATGATTCAGCATCAAACATCTGCACGAGTGTTTGTTGCAAATTAACTAAAAATTATGCGCACTAAACCAGTTGTAAAAATTTAATTAATATAACTACAATAATCAATGTTGTACAGTAACAATACTGAACAAAAATAAAAATACAATAACAGACTAATTCATTCTCACGCTAATATTCTCTCATTTAGTCAGACTCATACATATTCATTCTCTATCAAACAAAAACTAAATTAACACTTACTTAGCCCACTATTCTTCTCTGTTAAAGGAATATTTGTAGCATAAAATGATAATTTGAAAACTATGACGCTATGATGAGGATCATCTACAGTGCCAATGGATAAAGTAACGAAATTAGTGGTACTGCAGGTCATCAATGAGATATAAGGCTAATTTGGACTCTCTGGGGAGATGCCAGAAGGACCATCTATGTTCTATTAATCTGAAGAATGCTGGCTTTTTTGAGGAGGCATAGCAACATGTATTATGGACATAATTGTTGAGGAGTTTTGGGAATGGAAGAAGGCTCTACGGTTGAGGACTTCTTGGTAAAAAAAACATAAAGAGAGGAAGTTACTTCTTCATTCTCTTGGCATTGTTGAATAACTGTTGCTATGAAGTAGGTCATCTGCGATACCTTGGGCAGAAGCAAACATTGTCCCATTGAAGGCTCGTCCTCCTTGATCAAATCCTTTAACTCTTTGGCTTTATGAATAAGTGTTACAAACTTCTTCAGTATTCATCACAGACTGCACTTCAGCTGCAGCAGTAAGTTTTTCAGGTTAAATCAGTAAGGATTTTTTGGTGCTCTTCAAGGTGTGTTTCCAAGACTGTGAGAGAAGCCTTCCCCACCAACTTCCTTGGTAACCTGCAAAATCTCCTTTTTTTTTTTACTGAGAGTAGGAAAGCCTCTGTAGTCGTTGACACCTTATTCCATAATGTTCCAGCATGCATCAACTGTCTTGGTCTTATGGGCATTAACAAACTTGGCAATAAGCAGCGCAGCAGGAAGCCTGGCAAAGGTAAGACAGGTGTAAGTGGGCTTTACACACTATATAATACCTTAGTCAAGTGACTGCAGCAGGGATTTTGTGTATGGACGCAGGAACCGCACTTCATTGCATTCATCCTCATGCATCAGCAATTCACGTGGCCCAGGTGCACTATTATTAATATAGAGGATCTTAAGGCAGCTCCTTGTTCTCAAGGTATTTCTTTGCTTCAGGTATGACTGTGGCAGAACCGATCGAGAAAGAAAATGACAAGCCACCCAAGCCTTCTTATCATCATGCCAGAAGACAGGCAGCAGACATTTGCTTATGTTTTAAAGTGCATTTGTCTTTTGTGTCCTGGATATGACGTCTGGTTCAATCATATGACTGGAAGTAATGTCACATAAAACCACAGCAAAACAATCCTTTCAAGCCTTGAATTCTAAGAACTGCTTTGTATTCAAACGAAAGTGCATGCAAGTCGATATTTTCTTCCAAAAAAGGACGGTTTCATGACAGTTACAAATTTGCTCTTGAAGGTAACTTTTTCTCTAAATGAGCTTTGAAGTACTTGGGGAACCCCAGTGCTGCCTCTGCATCAGCCGATGCTAATTATCCCATGATCTTGATACTAATTAGAATGTAAAGCTTCACAAAACTAAATAGCAAATACATGCAGGCTTTAAAGTCTTTCACATCACTCAGTCTAAGACTTCCACTTTCACAAAGCTTTGGCGAATTTCATGACGAATATATCTACCAACAGGAAAATAATCTTACGCCATGCACTCACTTCAGTTAACCTCCCAAATATAAGACTTTTCTTCTCTCATTTCGGTGATACTTCCGTTTTTTATTGTTTTAACTGATGCAACTCTTCTAAATTATGTTAGAGACTTAGCACATTTCTAGACTTCGTAGGATTTTCTTCACCTCTTTTACGATTTAAGTTTTTGAACGACATTTCTCACCAGCTTACAGCCAACTTATCTCTGTCAAACTTTGTCCTGTACAGTATATAATTGCAACATCAAGAAATTATGGAAGACTTTCACAATTGCGGATTCAATTGGATTTATTGCTGAGTCTATTGTTGCCTAAACCCTAAGACAGTCAATGCCTTCTGGATGGCATTTTGGAGTAAGGCAGCCAACAACTTCAAAGGCTTCCCTACAACTGATGCAGAAGTGAATGAAATTGTGCAGGTAGGTATGGAAGTTGGTGGGGATGATGTTGAAAACTTCACTGAACAGGACCGACAAATCCTCGCTCATGATGACCTAGTGGAACTGCTGCAGTCGTTGACGGGAAAGAAAGAAAAAGCTGGAAAAGCAGTCTTATCCATCAATGTGAAAATTAGAGAAGTTTGAAAAATTTCCAACAAGACCCATGAAATGAAGGATTTAGTCACTGAGTACAACCCTTTGAAGGAATGAAACCTACATGTCACCCGTGCAATTCCAACCAGCCTAAAACCACTACAACAACTGTTTTACCAAGCCAAGAGTGAAAAAACGTTCTTCATATTACAGTACTATGTTTTTTACAAAGAAATCTGTGACTGATACCTTTTCCACAATCAACAATCCTCATTCACCAACCTCCACAGACCCTAACGTTATGCCTCCTGCCAAATGCCATCATTCTTCATATGATTCATCTTGCATTTCATCAAAAAGTTGAAATTAGCCTGAAATCTCATAGCTTTCCAACAGTACCACTTATCTCATTATTTCATCCCATCGGTACTATACACAATCTTCAGTGTCACAAGTCTCATTCACAACAGTATCATCTCAGGCTATAAAATTTACTCTAACAGAAAGAATTGCAGCTTTACATAAGCAATAACACAGTGTTTGCGAGAGGGAGAGTTTTTGTTTATATGAAAGACAGAAGAAATTATAGAATTAATGTGTAAGTGATATGTAATTGCTTATTACAGTG
This sequence comes from Halocaridina rubra, assembly GCA_037179515.1. Lineage (NCBI taxonomy): Eukaryota > Metazoa > Arthropoda > Malacostraca > Decapoda > Atyidae > Halocaridina > Halocaridina rubra. Next base: position 14,734 of record JAXCGZ010000561.1, on the reverse strand, counting down.
ATGTATGTTATCGTATTATAATTACTGTACAGTTTTTGTTAATGTACTGCATTTACTATCACAATTATGTTCATTATGCTTTTACATTTATTTTACTGTGAAGCAACTTCAGCTAACATGTAGTATACACATACTCATGCGAATGTTTGATACTTCATTACATAATGTTCAGACAGACATTTATAAACATGTTCATTGATATGTTTTACCTTTCTTAAACATTTATCAGTATAATTATGTTCATTACGTTTTTACATTAATTTTACTGTGGGACTGTATACTTGAAATACTTTGTACTATATTAGTAATGTTTAGATAAAATGAAAATGTTTCATACTGTATCAACGTTCAAATAGAGGATTAGTAAACTTCTTCCATGGTATGTTTTACATTTCTTGAGACATTTATTTTTGTAGTTATGTTCATTATCTTTTTACATTTATTTTACTTTGCAATATTTACAGTGCTATTTGAAACACGCTCAGCAAAAACACTTGCACTCTTCATCATGTAACAGTCATATAGATGTTTAGTAAACCTGTTTACAGTATATTACATTACAGCAAGTACTGTACTAATTGTATATATAATTCAAACTGTATTAGGAAAGAAATAAGTACATTACAGTAATGTCAGCATTATTTAAAGCATACAGGAGGATGTTAATGGGTATATGCAAAGTATACAGGCATTCCATACAAGAGTTTTGAACATAGCAAAATTTGAGTTGTGCAGGAATCAGTGGAACCAAGTGCTCAGATAAGAAGAGACACCTATAATTTAATTTACTAAATGCCATGGACACAAAAATATATATGAGTGAAAAAATTAAAATAGATTATAAGTTGCAAAACATATTCACTCACTGCTTGAAGCCTTGATGTAAAGAAGACAATGGCATTAAGATTATGTGTAGCACCTAAACTGAAATGAACACCACTTCCACATTTTCTGCTAAAAATTTAATATAGAGATTACACATTCTATTTGACATGAGAAAGATGGGAGAATGTGTGTTAATAAAAAATAAAAAAAATTATATGCTATCGGTAGGCATACTTCAAGTGACTCTTCCTCAAACCTGAGAGAAATATAGTGCTGTTTTCTGACTTAGTAACAATGACAAAAGGGAATACACTGTATTTTGAACTTAATCGCAAGTGCAGCTTGTAAAACATATTTGTAAGTTCAACGTGTGGTGGAACTAGTGTTCCATATCCTTTCTGAGACCAACTTGCTTCTGAATTGGCTACATCTTTATCACAAAGACTGATTTTAGAAAGGATGGATGGCAACAAACAGAAAAACTATCATTAAATAGTTGCACTCATATTGGAAACTAATGACATAATTATCAAAACTGAGAAAAAAATTGAAACATAAATAATAAATACCTGTAATGTTGATGAAGAACAGTGATGTTCAAGCACTCTTTTGTGAGGTGTGTGGTTATGAGAAACTGTATGGGTATGTGTGGGTGTAGCTGAGGGTGAATGTGAGTTCGGGTGAGGATGTGTATGTATATGACTGTGAGGGTGGGAATGAGCTATCGTATGTGGAAGCGGAGGAGGTGGGACATTGCCATGAGTGTGGATAGGAATTACATCTCGGATGGTAGCTCCAGACTTCTGTAAATGAGCGGCATAAGCAAGGCGGAAGGCATGACCTACGATGCTGTTCAGTTCCTCGGCCTGGAAAAATATTAAAGCAATATACAATCAGTGCAATGGAAAGAAAAAGCCATAAAAGCTTGGAAATCATTGTTTCATAACTGCTCCATATTGACAGTTATAAAGATATATGTCTTTACTGCAAGTCAGAGGAAGAATTCATCCAGCTTGAGACTATTTGATGAGGTATGGTAGAAGTAAAATATAACTTGAAATTTAATATACTACTATTTGTTCTTGTTCCGGTTTTAGATCACGGACTCCCTTTTCTATCAAGGGCTAGGACAGTTGCCTTCTTGTGAAGGAAATGTTTTGGCAGATGTAATCGTTACCCTGAACGCATGCCCCTGCTAACTTCAGACCGCTATGAGGCGCGAACCCTCAACCTGACGCCTCAAAGTTGCGTACGCTACCGCTTGAGCCACGGTAACTACTTAAAACACAACTATTATGAACTTCATATTTAATGGGAAAAATTTCATAATATATCATATGAAATTTGCTATTTTATCTAGAATTGAAGTTTGATAATATGATTAATAACAGCCAAAATAGTTTGACTACCATAAATTTACATATCTCAGAACTATTGCAGAATATACAAGGTTTCTTTTAATGAACACTGAAACTAAGAAACCTCAAAGGCATCCATGAAACGGAAATTTTTGTCATTTCTGCTGATCAGCAAAAAATAAAAAATGGTGAAGTAGGTTGCCGAGTTATTTCTCCAAAATTTAAAAACTTTTTCAAGTGAAGCACTCAAATGAAGGCTTTGGGCTGAAATTCCCGATTCAAACTATTCATAGGATAGGTTAACCTAATTCCGTTACAAAAGGAATCTAGAAAAAGGATTTCTGCATAATGCATCATCAAGTAATGGAAGAGCCATAGTAATGGGCAACCACAGAACCCAGTACGGCAATGAAATTGAGATACAAAATTCGGGGCACTTGGGAGGAAAAAAAAAAGGCGTCCCATCATACTGAGTCTCTCATTTCCAATTAAAAAGGGGAGGTTGGATCACCTTAGATATCAAAATAGCATAGTGCAGCAGACTCGCCTCAGAGTATGAAATTCGCTAACTACTGTACTGTCTCTCTATTCAAAAATAATCAAAATAATGATATTCCCATACTATTAACTAAATTATATGTTGAAAATACAACCTGAAGAACAGTTTCAGTCACCAATTGATCTCTTTAAAGTTAAGAGACCATAAATAATGCAAGGAACTGTCAAAACTACTGAAGCCAGTGTAGCTAAATATACAGCAAAGGCAATTTCAAAAGGTTTTCCCAAATCTGAATGAAAGCCATGACTTTTATCACTTACTTAGCAGCAAGGTAAACTTTAAGGAAAGCAGAAAGATTCTGAATATATAGATAATCAATATTCATTCTAAGACATGAAAGGAAAGATGACTACACACTATTATGTTTTTGCATGCAATGAAAGAATTTTTACTGAAGGGTTGCATTATCATCATTCTGAAAGGATTAATATAGCTAAGGAATATTCAAGCCATGAATAAAATTTCTATCTTTTATTCTGAGAGAGACAAAACTGTTACAAAGGCTTTAAAAGTGGCAAATTCAAGTCTGCAAGCCTCCAGTTTTACAAAACCAAAGTCACAGAAATCTCTTCACAAGGCATTATTATAAGGTGCCAGTAGGAAAACTCCTGGGACCTGGTCACTGTCTTTCTGATGTGCAGTTTAGAGAAGCAAGTGAAAGTAAATAGGAGGCGACTGGGAAAAAGTTTGAGAGAGGAAAGTTGGATAGGTTAGGTTTTGTGTTGATTCAACCACTCTCCTTACAAATAGGATTGAGGACTTTTATGCATATGTATGCACAGATTAAGACTTTATAAACTAGAATAATGACCTCTTCTTAAAAAAGGATGTTTAGAAGTAGCGATGGGGTCCTTATGCTTAAAAGTGAAAGGCTTTTTAGAAAAATCTCTTCTTCCCTGGTATGAAGAAATAACAGAGACGAGGTCAGTATCAAAATGACTTATTACTTACTCTGCTTCCTTTTTTGGTCTGAAGGAATGATTACTAGGAAAGTCACATTAAGTTTTGAGGATCATTTATCAGGCAGGCAATCCTGGAAGCTCAAACAACCTCAGCACACACAGCATCTATTTATATTCTGTTTCGGCCACAAATATGCAAGGGGGGGATCAAGAGCCCTTCTGATCCGACACCTGTCTTCAGGCAGTTTGACAGAAACCCATGATCCCATTCCAAAAACTTAAAACAAGAGTATAACATTTTGGTTTTCCTCATTTTAGTCTTCTGTCTGTCTGGCATGAAAGCAACTTAAAAACTTGTCAAAGGCTAAACAAGAAGATTACATTATATAATAGAGGCTAGTTTACTTGAGACCAATTTCAAAGGAAAATCAACAGTCTTAGCAAAGTATTGATACAGTACTTGCAAAAATAGTGACCTGTGCAATAGCAACACAATAACCATTTGCCTTTGGTAATATCCCAGATTTAACCAGCATGAAAACAATATCATATTAAGGAAAAGCAAGAAATAACACTATACCCTGCAATAATCAATGTAGGTTGAAATTATTTAACACAAGAAGTCTTGGGAGAATCCCAGGGGTAACTTACATTTCTGGGCAAAATTTACCACAGCAGTGCTCAGCTCTATATAGTTCATAGGTACCAGAGCATCATGAAGACAACAATTTTCTTCACCATTATTCATCATATGAAAGCCACAATAGTGTTATGCACAAAGTGTTCATGAAACATGGAACATTCACGACATCAAAAGAATGCTAAATTGCAGATACTGTATACATATGCCAAAAAATACCTCTACTAAATTGAATGAAAGACCTACGGCAAAGAAATCTCTTCTGGTAATATCCCTAGCAAACTGGGGTGGGGGTAGAAGCAAGTAAGAGGAAATAATGAGTATGTCCTTCAAGCTAATGGCTAAATTATGAAGAAAACACCACTTAGATGAGAGGATTCTCTCCATATTCACCAGCACTTAACAGAAAGCAAAGGAAGGTAATTACTAACTCACCAACTTTTCAAATGGATGAGGTGAAAACCAATTTAAGTCAACACTATGAAACTTAATAACAGAGAGATCTACTAGTAGAGGAACCAGATATCTAAAGCCAACTGCTGATAGCTGTAAATCTAATAATCATTATATAATACTCAAGTAGGTTGAAGATGGGTGAGGTGTTTTGGATATCACATTTTATATTACCCAGATACAGAGGACAGTAAGTTTAACATTCATGGATGGAATCAATGATGAAATGCGTAAATGTGTTCTTCGAACTCTTTAAGCATAGACATTATATCAGAGGAGAGAAATTTTACAGAACACCAAATAAAAAGTAATATAATTTATAATAGGAAAACGGGCAAGAATATGAGATCAGATACATTTTTCAACATAATGTGCCATTGGAAGGGTTGCTAACACGTAAAGGCAGAAAGGAATATTTTCAAATACGGTTGGCAATAGAAGTAAAATAATGAGGTTAGGGCTATCTGAAAGGGTGCCTGAGGTCCAAGAAAGAAATTCATAAATTTACCTCGAGTATCGCCTAGTTAGCAATATAAACAATTAATGCAGGCATCAAATAAAACTCTTTAAATATTCAAAGAGATTTAACCTTCATCAAGGATATATTACACAAACAACCATAATAAGAATCTAACACATGGAGGCTACTCCGGATGTATTTTACACCATAATACCTTCACAGACGATGGGGTTAGAGCCTGCTAAAGGGTTGTTTCCCCCCATGCAAGCATATAAATGGGCAGGCAGTTCCTTTTGCAACAAAGTTCAGTATGTTCTTCTGGCAACAACATGAATGCTTGACTAATTTCCAGGTCTATGTGGATAAATTCATCGTCTAATATTTGCATGATCATCCTGGAGACCCCTCCCCCCTGGGTTGAGGTTTTTATCCTCACACATATCGTGTGGAGGAGGCTAACCATTAGCTTACATATCATCAAAAACAGCTTGGCACATACTGGATACAATACAATAAATATATAAAATTATATAGACACATAAAGCAATCCACAGGTGCTCTGTAAAAGCAATTCTTTTACATCAAAAGCATCTATATACACCTAGTTCTTGCAATAACACGAAGATAGGTTCTCAGAAGTGCCGCATAATGTAATAATCACGTAATGTAACGAGTCATTCTCCATAAAAAACAATGATAATGGGCATAGATACGTTTCACAACCATATATAGACACACTATACCATAGATATAAGATAAGTAAAGCATATTTTATAAGTACATAACAAAGCAGAAAGACCTGTAGTTATTTATATTAGCATGTAAATAGTGTACGGGATAAAAGATATACTGATTTACTGTACAGTAAACAAATTAATTATGCGGTGGGCAACAGGTATACACTGTGCATGGTGGCGGTGAGCACGAGGATGCGGGAGAACGAACCTCTATCTGCAAACATTTTTGCTCTAGCACGCTTTTTCCCTGACGATATTATATGGCAAGTTTTTTAGCTGTTTGTTCTTAATGCTTTTTTTCCATTCTCTCCATAATATCCGATCGCATTAAGCGGCAGAAGAGGAGGAGGATGCGGGAGAACGAATCTCTATCTGCAAACGTTTTGCCGCCTCTGTATCAGCTGATGCACCTCGCACGCTATTTCCCTGACGATATTATATGGCAAGATTGTTTGCTGTATGTTCTTAATGCTTTTTTTCCAATTCTCTTCGTATTATCCGATCGCATTAAGTGGTAGAAGAGGAGGAGGATGCGGGAGAACGAACCTCTATCTGCAAACGTTTTGCCGCCTCCGTATCAGCTGATGCACCCTGACATGCTATTTCCCTGACGATATTATATCGCAAGTTTGTTTGCTGCTTGTTCTTAATTCTCTTTTTCCATTCTCTTCAAAATACCCGATCGCATTAAATGGTAGAAGAGGAGGAGCATGACGGAAAAAAGCCTCCGAGGCGGTCGATTATTTACTAAAATGAAAAAAAACATTTGAATTTTCTTGCATGAGCGTTGTTCATGTATTTCGTATTTTTTTACTATTATTTTTTAGGGGCGTTATTCCAATTTCGTGGATTATAAACAGGCATAAAAAGTTAACTAGGTGTACAGTCGAATCTTCAGTTACTAAAGCACCCAACCATGAACATATCAACCTACAACCACAATTTGCAAACAAATTTTGAATCGACACCCAAACAATTCTTAAGAGGTACGAACATACATACGCACGCACATCCCCCTATGCAATCATTTTCAACATTGATGCGCACACTGTGAAGATAGCTCATTGTTCTTTCGTTGTAGATTTTCAGATTTTTTTGCTTTTTACATTAAATTAGCCCTCATTATGGCTCCCAAGAAAGTGAAATGTGTCAGTGATAGTGATGCTAAAATGCCTAAATGCATTACTGTGGAAACGGAGAAAGAAATAATAGCTAACCATGAGAACTGTGTTCGTGTTTCTGATCTCGCCAAGCAGTATGACATGCCGAAATCGACCATCTGTACTATTTCAAAGAACAAAGAGGCCTTAAAGGTGGCTGTCATGTCTAAAAGATTGACTATATTAATGAAGCAAAGGTCTCAAGTAATAGAAGAAGTAGAAATATTATTGTTAATTTGGATAAATGAAAAAGAGCTGGCTGGAGATAGTATTAGCAAGGCTATAATATGCAAGAAGACTCTACAGTTACACCATAATTTAGTAGCAAAAACTTTAAGTGCTAGTGGTGATAAAATTGACAAATGCAAAGCAAGTAGAAGCTGATTTGAAAGATTCCGTTGAAGATCTAGACTTCATAGAGTTGATAGGCATGGAGAGGTGGCTATTTCGGACCAAAAAGCATCCAGACGCCTATGTGGTGGAATCTGCTAAATTTATAGAAAGTGAAGGTTACGTCTCGCAGCAAATTTTTAACTGTGATGAAACAGGACTGTTTTGGAAAAAAATGCCTAAAAGGAACTACATAACTCAAGAGGAGAAGGTACTGACTGGCCACAAACCAATGAAGGACAGGTTTACACTTTTATTGTGCGCTAATGCAAGTGGCATTGCAAGATTAAGCCTCTTTTAGTCTACAACTCTGAAAATCCATGTGTTTTTAAGCACAATAATATGTTGATGGCTAAAGTTCCAGTAATGTGGAGGTTGAATTGCAAGGCTTGGGTATCACGTATCCTTTTTATGGAATGGTTGACTAAAGTTTTGCACCAGCTGTCAAGAAATATTTTGTGGAAAAAGGATTGCCCCTTAAGTGTCTTCTGGTAATGGACAATGCTCCTGCGCATCCTCCAGGTTTGGAAGAAGAACCTGATATCAAATACATCATAAGTCAAATTTCTGCCTGCTAACACCACTCCTCTCCTCCAGCCCATGGACCAGCAAATCATTTCTAATTTTTAAAAACTGTATAAGAAGGGTTTTTCTAGGAGTTCCAGGTCACCAATGACACAGGTTTGACCTTGCGTGAAATCTGGAAAGATCACTTCAATATCCTCCACAGCATTAAACCTCATCGACAAGGCATGGAAGGAAGTTTCGTACCAAACGTTGCAGTCCGCCTGGAGGAAACTTTGGCCAGGTTGTGTGACTGATAGAGACTTCGAGGGTTTCAAGGACAGACAGATGTCAATGTAGTGAACGAGATTGTGGCCACGGGCAAAAATTTGGGCTTGGAGGTCAATGAGGAGGATGTGGAGGAGCTGGTGAAGGACCACAGACAAGAACTTCTTGAGTTGCAAAGGTAAGTAGATGAAGGCAATCAGTGGAGGAGGAGGAAGAGAGGGAAAAGGTTTCAAGTGATAACATAAAAGAAATTTTTAGTAAGTGGGGTGATGTGCAGGCTTTCATTGCGAGGCATCACCCTAACAAACCTGTGACCAACAGAGCAGTGAACATATTATATGACAATGTGATGTCCAATTTTCGTAATCAAAAAATTTACCACTAATACAGGAAGAGCTGTTAGAGCAAGATGAAACAGAAAGATTGGAGACTTTAAGTTAAGAAGAAGGCAAAGGAATGGAAGAGAGGAGTCTGACTGCAGCTGGAATCAAAGGGGCTCTGGATTCAATCTATTCTAGCCTTAATTACTTTTCAGAAAATTACTATTCCCTGACCGAGCTAAAACTGTTCTCAGAAAGACAAAGCATGTATTGGCCCCATACCATGAAATTCTGCACAAGAAACAGGGAAAAAAAAAACATAATTGACTCATACTTAAAGAGACTAAAACTTTAAGATCCCACAACATTATCAACCTTTTCAGCCCCACTGGCCTACTCCTCACCTCCTTCCCCCTCCAGCTCATAACAACCTGCTCTCCTTCCAGCCGTCATCTGCTTCTGACGTATGCCAAAGCATCAGTGTTGTGATTTATACTTACATACTCAGCATTTTTTCTTTTACTAATACTGCAGTACACTGCATTAACCCCGTAATCGGCAAAGACGAAATAATTCGTTTTTATACAAACTATCAGGCGGTCATTTCTCATAGACTCCTTCTAGCCAGAGGCATTGAGAGTAATCCAGGACCCAACTACAGATGCTCCCCTACTTATGAACATTTGCTGATACAAACAAAAACCTACCCACCTACCCATTATCTACCAATGTATTAATGTATGTATTAATGAACTGTACAGTATTAGTATATTATTAGTACTGCATTAAAATTCATTAATACTGTAGTCTTAATGTTTTATGTAGTAGTTAAGTCTCTTTAGCCCAAGTACTGTATGAACTGTACAGTACTTTCCTACACACAACTTACGAACAATTCTACTTATGAGCAGACTTCTGGAACCTAACTCGTTCGTAAGTAGGGGAGTGTCTGCACTTATACATATGTACAGCATGCTCTACACCCATCACTCTGAGCAACACAATAGAGTTTCCTGCCTCTGCAACTCCTGCATAAACTAAACCCATTTCACTAGTACAAGACTTGCTAACATGAAACACTATACAGATAATTAGATCTGCTCACAAAGCTCCCTATACCCTCCATCAAAGACAACCCTTACTCCTTCCATATCCCATCTCTCAAACTGCCCAGCCTTCCAATATTATCAACATCGCCAAAACCCCTACCCTCAACTCACCTATCATAATTACTAAGACCTCTTTCTCCCTCCCCCACTTACAGTTCCACCCACATCCCCTTCAAACCCTCCTACATCACCATCTGATACACACCACACACAACATCAATACAGTATTCTAATATTTAACGTAGATGGCATTAACATCAAACTACAAGAACTCACATACTTTCTAGAAAAACTCAAAATACACTTTACCATCTTACAAGAAAAAAAATTCACAGAATACAAAAACAACCCACATTTCATAATTATAACACCATTCGTCAAGATCATATCAGAGGCAGCAGCAGTGGACTTATCACCCTAGTATACAAATGCATTACTTTACAGATATCATACATACAAAATCCCTATCCCCCTCGCATGACACTACCACAGAAATGCAATCAATCAAAGTACGCACTGGCAACAAATCTGACATAACCATCATATATATATATATACATTCTCCCTAAAACATCCCCTACAGTATCAAAGGACAACACCCCAAAATTACTATATGTCACCAACATTCCAAACATTATCCTGGGCAGTGATTTCAATGCCAATATGGTCACATGGTTTGTTGATAACCCTAACAAAACAAAACAAAACAATACAAAAACAAACATTTATTTCCAATTGGCAAAAGCTATTCTTTTACAAAACTAAGAGTACACTTATAGGTAGACATGTCACTGAACTAATAAGTAATAGGGTAATACATACATTGAATAGATATATAGCTTTCCTAGAAAATGAAGAGTAGCTTGAGTTAACAGATGTGCACAAAAATTATAATAACAATAATCATACTGTAATAAAAATTATAACAATATGGTTAATAATAAACTAGTAATAACAACACTCAGAACAGGATCATTAATATCAGCATCACCACCATATATGTATTCCTTACGATGAGAATAATTAGTTCTTAACTTAGAAATCAAAGCAGGTGATATCAATTTACATATAGAATGGTTAAGGGAAATGGCATTAAATAATTAAGTTTGATTATTGTGTGAGCAGTATCCATTTGTCCAAATGAAAACTATATAGTTTGCCTTTGAGAGCTGTGTAGGAGGGCGAATTTTCAAGATGTTCTGAAATATTGTTCCAGAGAATTGGCCCTTTAATAGTGATCATCTTTGAACCTGCATCTGTGTTTATTCTCTGAATATAGAGCTCACTACTCTGTATTGTGTTGGTTCCCATTAAATTCCTGAATGTTTTGAAAGTAAATAGCCAGCTAGAATAATGATGGTTCAAAATTTTGTATACAAAATCGTAAATACCATAGGCAACCTTGTTTTCTGCCCACAGCAACCAGAGTTTTTCAAGAGCTGATGTGATGTGGTCATATTTTCTTATTCCCCCCATGGCAAATCGAGCCGCAAAATTAATAACCTTCTGTATTCTATTTTTCTGAGACTTACTGGTAGCTCCCCATACAGTTGTGCAATAATTAATCTGATTTAGAGATAGAAATTCGACAACCGTTATTCGAGTGGTAGTCTCAAAATTGTCTTTCATACGTGATAAGCACATCAGTGTCCCTGTTAACTTTTTGCGTACATTATCTATATGGGACTGAAACAACATATAGCTATCGAAGTGAATTCCTAGAATTTTTACTGTTTTGCTAGGTGTGATGATATTGCCACAAAAATTAATTGTTGTGTTTTCTGGAATTTGTACTACAGAATATGGAACCTTGAACCAATAAACATGCATTTTGTTTTACTTTCATTAATTAACAGCCCAATTTCTTGAAATTAAGTTTTAATTTTTGACAAGGTGTTTTCTTCTCTTAAGGTTAGCTCTGGGAGATTATTGACATCACCACTAAGGGCTAGCTGAGTGTCATCTGCATATTATACAACTAGACAGTCGGAAATGAAACAAGATAGATCATTTACGTAAATGGAGAAGAGGATAGGACCAAAGACTGATCCTTATGGAACACCAAATGATAAATTTTTTGAAATAAAGAAAATGTTGTTAAGACGGATAGACTGTCTGCTATTAGCTAGACACTCTCTAAACCAGATTGGGTCAATATTCAGGATAGTACATTTATTAATAAGAAAATTATAGTTTACACTGTAGAATGCTTTTGATAAGTCTAATTATACAAGCAGGGAGATTTTTTCTTATCTATACTATTATAAATTCTATTAGTAACTTTAAGCAGTGCAGTTTCTGTCGAGAGTTTCGGTCTGAAACCATGTTGGTTAATAGCTAATAGTCTGTCTGTCTCAAGATAAGACATTAATTGGCATTCCTCAATTTTTCTAATATTTTAGAGAAAATGGGTAGCGGGGAAATGGGACGATAGTGTGTCACATCTTCTCGGTCCCCTTTTTATGCAGAGGTATTGCATGCGATTTTTTCTAAGAATCAGGAAACCTTTTAGTAACAATGTAGGTGTTTATAAAAGTTAAAATATAAGATACATTCATGGGTAGAGCATCTTTGATGAACTGAAATGGTATACCATCTGGGCCATAAGAGCCAGAGTTTCTTAAGCTCTTTATGGTAAAAATTAGGGTAGCACAATCAACAGGATTGATCTTGAAGTAATCTCTTATTTTTACATTGGTGATGCAATATGAAATAGATATCGTTTTCATTTTAAATAAGTCATCAACACACATATACCTCACGAAGCCCATTTCCCACCATTATCTCTTAACATCACTTTTTGTGCACCAAATCTTGCCCCATGACATCATGGAAGGTGGTAAAAAGTCTAAGTTTTATTCTGACCACCTGCCCATCATCATCAACACCACGACAAAAGCCACCCCACAAACATACACCAATTATAAAACAGACAACTGGGAAGCTCTCACAATTGAAACAGAACAACAATTCAAAAATCTAAACACTACTTCCATCACAGACCTAAACGATGCTGTACACTCTTTTGACACAATACAGTAATTCAAATCTCAGACAAAAATCATATACCTAAAGGTAACAGAGGATGACACAACCTTGATTTCACACCAGAAATTCAAGACCTCTTCAAACAACACAGTACAACATAAAACTCCCCAATATTCCACACGCAGGACAGAAAACAACAAATACAAGCACTTACCACACAAGGCAATGATAAAATATTAAAACAAGAAATAAGTACCTGCAAACTCTTAAATCATAAAAAAACCACCAACAAAATCTACAAAACTCTAAACAACATCACATTATCCACCAGTAACACAACAAGACACACTATGCCTTCAAACAAACAACAAGCAAACACCCTCATCAACCATTTCTTCCATGTCAGTCATCTACATCCCTACTGTGACAACTGACGCATCAGAGGGAAAAAGCGACAGTTTCCTAAATACCCAAACTATACACCTTTCACCAACAATCAGAAGAGAACATCATCAACAATCTCAAGCATAAGATGAGACACCTGGAACTACGAGGCATACAAGCACTCATTATCATTTCAAATTATAGCTACTCACCTGAATCAATACTCAACAAAATGTTGCACATTTCGTCATTCTTAGATATATATAACTGATGGTGAACTTATTAACCATCAGTAAAAATATGAAGAATCATCTGATGTCTTGTGCACTAAAACTGAGAAGAGGGGCAAAGTGTGTCACTAAGCAACATATTTTTTGCGTGAATTACAAGATCCACATTTAAATTATACTGAAGATGTAGTACCCAAGGGGAATCGGGAACAAGAGTCTAAAATGTTCAAAGTGAAACAGAGAAGGGCCAAACCGAAAGCAAACACCTAACATTCCTAACAGTGTTGGATGTTTTCTAGACTTAGCCAACCAAGACAGAGCTAGTACCCTTTCCTCACCAGTAAAATCTTCTGCTCAGATGAAATTTGACAAGAGGTCCCTGTTGTTTATCACTAATTCGGACCAAGAAAACATCAAACAACGAAACTATTTTTATCATTATAATTAATGTAAATAGGGTCTAACAGGGACCGGCCATCCTACTTCTATGTGTTATATCGATTACAAAGCACTACAAAATTACTAGTTATGCATAAACATATGTAAATATAAATAATGTAAAAGGAAACAAAAATGAAATGAAATAATAATATAATTAAAGGATAAAACGTGCTAAATGTCCTGTCAACAGGGATGTTTTGGCATACATAGGCAACAGATGATGGTTGGTGGGAAAGGGGGTAGCTAAGCAGAAGAGGATGATGAAAGAGAGAAGGAGGATGGAGGAGAGGAGGAGGTCGATGGGATGGACAAGGTTGACGGTGTGGTGGGATCATCAAACCGAGGTCTCTTGAAGAATGAGTCTATCTTTGTTATATTTCTTTTTAACTGTTAATGGCAAAGAATTTCATGATAAGGAACCATCAAATTCTTCGTTTTTCTGAAAACTGTTTGAGCATGGTCAAGAAAACAGTAACTTTCTGAATAGTAATTTAGACCAGAGAAATCAAGTCCAATGACCCTTTAATTCCAACTGCAGTCAGACCCCTTACTTCCGTTCCTTCTTCTTGATGTAGAGAATCCAATATTTCTGCTTCGTCTTGCTCTAGCAACTCTTCATTTGTTAGGGTACGTCATGTGATTCAAGAAGTTCTCTTACATTGTCCTCGTCAACTTCATCAAAACCAAGATTGTTGGTGCATTGTACATTTCTTTTTGCACTGCTTATTCCATTTCTGAATATATTTCAAATGAATGATCAGCCTTGGTTAGCACTTTAGATTAGGCCGTATTCATTAAGTGGGTGGAAACATCGTTCCAAGCTTCTTCCATTAAGAAAATAGCTCTCAAAATATCAAAATTCTTCCAAAATTCATCAGCCACTGGTTTGCTTTTCCCATCAGTTTCATGAATCTGTTTCCTGAATGTTCTATGAATGTAATGGGCTTTAAAGATAGAGATTACATTCTGATCTGTTGGTTGCATTG